>VXCM01004211.1:12752-79331 GCA_014773175.1 Lucifuga dentata
CACCCCCCCGCCTCGCCACGAGCTGCTTCGGCTGCCTGCCCTGCACGTGGCGCCCGGCTTCAAACCCCTGACTCCCACGCTGCCCCTCACGCTACCTGATTATTTTTCTGCTGCTAATCAATATTCACAGGCTCGGAGCATGGGGATAAGATTTAAAGAATAAATCTAGTTTTGCTACGACTTTATGGAGAAATAATAATCAACCTTTGAATTGGTTCCTTCATTTTTCCCTTAATTATAAGGTTTTTGTTTTTTAGGGAGTTTTCCTCGTCTTCTTAGAGAGCCTGGGCTGGTCGGGAACCGTTAATGTGTGTGTCTGTAACGTTCTTTGAGATGCTGGATGTGATACTGACCTACAAATAAACTTGACTTAAAGGACCATACCACCCATTTTGCATGTTTGAACCTAATATATTCAATTTTCAGACATGCAACTTTATTGACAATCATTTCCCAAAGCATACTACTGGAAGAGTGAATTAAAAATGTTTTTCCTACCTTCCAGACCTCCATTGGTTTCAGTTCATTCTGCTATTAAAATCAACTTGTTGATACTTGAAATGTTCGGGATAGTAATCCATCATCGCCAACAAGACGTGTATTCAGGTTTTTTTTTAAAGTTTCATAATTTTAGCGTTCAAGCTTAATAAAAAGCGTGGAGTGAATGTATGCCTCCACCAGGAAATATAGTCCCAAAAGAAGACCTGCGTTTATGGAAAAATTTAAAGGACCGTGACTTCATAAGGCTGTGTAACTATTAGCAGGAGAAACATGGATTTTTAAGGTGGGTGTATCGCTTGAATATTTGATTTTGAAAGATTAAGAGATTTAGCAAAATATCAGGAAAGCTGAAATACGGTTTTATCCTTTGGTAAATGATTGTCAGTAACTTTACGTGTATGAAAATTGAATATATTAGGCTCAAACATGCAAAATGGTGGTATGGTCCTTTAATCTTCTTGAATGTAAAGTCACACTGCTAATTTTTGGAGACTCCCTTCATTTTCTAGAATCAAGCAGAAAATTGACACCTTTTTATGATTTATTTTATTTTTTTTTTTCTCAATTCTTTCAGATTGATTTTTTTCTTTTTAGAATGAAGAATTTTCTAGAAAAATAACTGATATTCCAGAAGGTTTTAACTTGACTTGAAAAAGATGAGTACGCAATCCAAATAAAGCTCTGCATCCAACCTAATGTATTCACTGCAGCAATGATATAAAAGTAATGATAAGAATGATGTTCCTTTGTGATAAATTGATGCTTGTGTCATACCTCGATGTTCTTACTCGCCACATTCTTCACGACGGCGGGAAACAGCTCTGACGCACTTTTCCCTTTGGCGATCAGCTGAAAAAACAAATTAAACAAAAACATTGTCGCCAGCGTAAAATAAATGAGATTCTACAGCATGTGTGAGATAATCAAATAGAATTTCCCACAGACATGCAGACAATGGTGATAGCAGTTTATAAAAAACAGGTAATTCATAAAACACAGTGCCAGATTTATCGTATATTAAGAGCAGATAGCTTAACACGACACGTTTCCTCATTCGTAATTGCTCATTATCGGCATCTTTTATTGTTTGTGTTAAAAGAGGCATTGCTGCTGTGTTTCCTGATTTGCATGACGTCTGAGCAACTCATAAAAAAAAAACAAAAAAACGTCTGTTTCAGTCTGATGGTAAAATCTGGGCAACATTTTGATATGTTCTGTCTCAGCTTCATTCCAAACTTTGCATGCAGATGTTGGAATACACGAGGAAGATGACTGAGGAAGACTCTAGATCGGATTTTGCTGCAAAATGCCGACTAGGTGTCACAGAAACAGATTAAGTCTCAGCAGAGAAACGATTACAAGAAGATCTGAAGTCACCAACCCAGCTTATTAATATGCTAATCTTTATTAGCTTTTATCTGGGACACGTCTTACAACAAGGTTATGAGATATCCTGCATTAATTAATCAATGAATTTTGGTGGGTTTTTTTAATGAATTTAGCTGGTTTTGTATTTGTCTTGTATGTAAAGTTTAATGTCCACTCACCCCAATGATCCTTTTCATGGCCTCCAGCTTGAGGGACTCCTTGTTGCTCTCCAGCATCTCTTTGAGGTCGGCATTCCTGAGGACAGAAAATATGACGTCATGCTCATCTAATTATGATCAACATTAGAAAAATTACAATGCAAAGGCAGTGAAAGAATTTCATTTCAAGCTACAGCTTCTGTAACCAATCTTGGAACCATTCGAAGCATTTTAGACCAAAAATAAATCGATTTGGAACTGAAAAAATGGTTCCCTTTCAAAACCAGAAAATAGCAGAACTTCTGTTTGTTCTCCTACAAAATGGAAATGTGCATCCGGTTCGAGAAACAGAACTTTTGTGGGAAAAGAACGAAAAATAAATTACAGGACACTCATAATAAAAATACCTGAAAATTACATCTCAACAGCCAAAATTCTTCTGCAGTCGCATGATATGACGAGGCTAATTCCTTAGCCTAATGCTAACACATGATGCCATTGTAAAGCTTCAGATTATTTCACCAATGAGGTAACGGAAGCGTGGAAAGCAAAATGCAGGATAACAATAGCTGTATGTTAAATTAACTGGTAATAAAGTCTTACTTGGATTTTTCATTATTGATCTCAAACGTCTAAAGCTATTAATGTATTTACAAGTTAGAATTTATGTCTGTTCTATACTTCCAAGCATCTGCTAAAACTGCTTGCAGGGACATATTGAGAATAAAGCTTAATCAAGTCATATTTTAAACAAAACATATCACAGTTTGTTGGGGTTTTTTTTAGCTTTTACTATATTTTGAAGCTAAAATAATTCATATAAAGTATTCCACAGCAATGACACTTGAGATTTATCTGAATACATGGAAAGATAATGGTATTCAAAACTTTGTCATATTTTAAAGGACCATACCACCTATTTTTTTTATGTTTGAGCCTAATATATTCAGTTTTCATACATGTTACATTACTGACAATCATTTCCCAAAGGATAAAACCGTATTTCAGCTTTCCTGATATTTTGCAAAATCTCTTAATCTTTCAAAATTCAAATATTCAAGTGATACACCCACCTTAAAAATCCATGTTTCTTCTGCTAATAGTTACACAGCCTTATGAAGTCATGGTCCTTTAAATTTTACATACATTCACTCCACACTTTTTATTGAGCTTAAACACTAAAATTAAATAACTTATAAAAAAAAAAAAAAACCTGAATACACGTCTTGTTGGTGATGATGGATTACCTATCCCAAGAACGTTTACAGTATCAACAAGTTGATTTTAATAGCAGAATGAACTGAAACCAATGGAGGTCTGGAAGGTAGGAAAAACATTTTTAATTCACCGTTCCAGTAGTATGCTTTGGGAAATGATTGTCAGTAACGTTACATGTATGAAAATTGAATATATTAGGCTCAAACATGCAAAACAGATGGTATGGTCCTTTAAGGCGTTTCTAAGGTTTTCTCATGAAGAACATTATTTTAGTATTAGTATTTTTTTTTAGTATTTTTATTATTAGTATTTTTGACAGAGTAACCTGTTCGCAAATATGAGGAAACAGACCAAACAGGAGAAATTCAATCTGACCTAAAACATGCAACCAAGAAAGAAAAACTCAATTTAAGATTCAGCAGGATTCAGGATTGATCCCGGCGTGATGGCGTGCTACAGTACCCGGCTTTCCGCGCCTCCTCGGGGCTGCGGTCGGCGTGGGTCAGGGCCCGTTCTTCCTGACTGAGCTCCGTCTTCAGAGTCAGCTGTAAGTTCTCAGCAGACACCAGCGCAGTCCTCACCGCTCCCACCGCCTCCGAGCACAGGCAGGAGAAACTCGCATCCATGCCGGCTTTCGGCGGCTGTCCGACGGAGGCGGAGTTTGTTCTTGGTGGGTATTTGTACTGTACTTCCAGTGAGTCAGGAGTGAAAACAGAGTTGTGGTAATGGCTTCGCTTCAGGCTGTATGTCCTGTTCTCTTCGCTTTATTTGCAGTCGTCTTCTCTTCTTGTGAGTCTCAACTTCTCAGATGGGAACAGTGGAAGAAAAAAGAAAAAACACACACACTCACACACACACTGGCTCCACTGGCTTTATGCCTGTCATTCATTTCTCCCTTCCTCTTCACGTGGGAGAAAAATAAAAAGTCACAAGATGCCTCATTCGCTCGCTTAATGGCGAGTCATCCTGATTTTCCACGGCTGCGGGATCTGTCTGTGGAATCTGTGGTTTCTCACCTGTCTCGTGGCTGAGTGTGTGTGTGTGTGTGTGTGTGTGTGTGTGTGTGTGTGTGTAACTCTGCCTCTGTGTGACTGTGGCCACTTCCCTCTCGGGGAAACGGGAGTGTCTTATCTCCACTGGTGGGTAAACACTCAGCTGTTTTTCAGCACCTTCCACAGAAACCCACTTCAGCTCCACGCCAGTCAGAGAAAATATGCTGCCATGTTTGGCTGACAGGAACTCTCTCTACACAGAAACAACACGCTGACTGTCAGAGGAAACTGTTAAAGGATCATATCGGTGATTTTGCACATTTGAACCCAATATATGTAACCTGCAAACATATTATATTACTGCCAAACATTTTCAAAAACATGCTACTGGAGCAGTAATATTAGAATATTTTGGGTCTTGTTAGTAGCTACTGAAGAATTTAATCCTTAATTATTTAATCCTTAAAGTCATATTCTCAACAAAATCTGTCTTTTTAGTATCAAAAACGCCCCCTGGAGGCTTAGAGGGTTACTGCAAAAAAAAAAAAAAAAAAAAAAGAAGTTGTTAGTGTTTTCATTGCTGGAATCTCTTTTAAATGACTAAATTTAACCAGAACAAAGCAGCTGATTTCCAACAGTGTGGAAACTATAAACTTTTTAGAGCAGATTTAAGGTAGAAAATCACCAGATTTGACCTTTTTGACCAGATGTGCCCTGTCCAAAATATGTCAGGGTATAACAAAAATGTCACCTCATGTCTGCAGCTTAATACTGGATATGTAGTTGTTATTATCTATCTATAACGGCAGAAATCTCATATCCTCAAATCATATTCGGCAGTTTATTGCTCAGGACCCAAGGATGTCCAGTGTGGTGTGTGAAGTTGTTTGAATGAGCGGTTCTCAAAATGAGCTCTGCCGGTAAAAAGTAGTCCGCGTAGCAGGACACGCTCCAGTCCAGCGGCACGGTCTCAACCCGACCCCACACAACAACCAAAGCTAGCTCACGAGAATGTGCAGAACTAAATTATGGCAGGCTGCAGCGCACACCATAAAGTCCGGCCCATTCCCAACACGCTCGTTTTGATCGGGCGCTGCACTACTGTTTAAATGACTCCAAAAGAGGCTTATTTGCTTAGTTACGCAGGATGAAAGTTTACTGCAGATACACAGCTGCATCTGCACCTCCACACATCAAAAATCCACATCTGGCTGATTATGAGCTTTTCTTTTTTTTTTCTTCCGAACACTGTCGAGATTANAAAAATCCACATCTGGCTGATTATGAGCTTTTCTTTTTTTTTTCTTCCGAACACTGTCGAGATTAATTATATTATTATTTATACATGGCAGCTTCCTAATGAAAATGTATCACGAATGGGCCACGTGTGTATCCATCTCATTTAATTCCGTGTCGTTACATCAGAAGACAAACACATCTGATTATGTCGTCGCAGTTTCTGATTAGTTTGGCTTTTTCTGAGAGATTTTTAGAGGTTTGATCATACAAGTCAAATTATGAGATGATTAGATGTGTGTGTGTGTGTGTGTATGTGTGTGTGTGTGTGAGTGTGAGAGAGATACGGTTCCTTTTAAAAATACCTGTTGCTCATCTCCTGTGGCTGTTTAAGGTTTTCCTGCTTTCTGTCAATTTGCTGACTGATCAATTACTAGCCAGCAGAAACATTCAGATTTCATCATATATGTTAGGAACAAGCTAATTTCTTACGCTGGAAATTTAACTGGATAACTAGAAATGCATTTCCGGAAGGAAATGTGCCTGTGATTACAACTCGCTGAAGAGAATTTGAAATGCTGAAATCTATTAAATTTTCCTATGTTGAGCTATATTAATTGTTTATGAAGAGTGAAAACTGTCGAAGATTTTGTGGGAAAAATTGAAAATGGCAGAAAATGTAGTAAGGTGGAAATGGGCGGGGCCTACATGGTTTGATGCTTGTAGATCTAAGTAATCCAGGAAAAAAAGACTTTTGATTGTACGACTTGCAGTTCAAAAGTTATCGGCAAAACAAAAAAGCAAAACTCGAAGTTTTCGCAAGCTTTATGAAAAATGTATATCAGATCGCTACCAACTAAATGAAGTAAAGGGAAATATGGAAAGCTAACTGTGTGATATGACAGCTTTCGCTATCGAGAAGGAGAACACCACGAGGATTGAAGAAAACAAATGAGATCTGAATTCATTCATTCATTCAGCTGAATGCAGGAATGTAGCTGCATTTTCTCCTAAATTCAATTAGAAAAGAAGTCAATGTATTTATTGTTTTGAAATAAATAACAGCATCTCCCTCGGTAGGAGACCTTCCAAAGCTCTTTGCAGCTTAGGAAATAGATTGATTACAACTAGAAAGCTCATACTTCTGCCAAAGCCCTCCAATTTCACTTTTTTTGCTAAAATAATAATTTACGATCATTACTTTGAAATCAGATGTGTAAAAAAAAAATTATCATACAAATTCATTACACAGAGGTACTTGTGGATATAATCTTCTAGTAGAGAGCTCTAATCCATAACTGCTGAAAATATGTCATAAACCGTTTTATTCCGCAGGATCAGCATCATCACGGATGGGTTTGAAACTTGGCACAGAAAGCGTGAAGTAATGGTGAGCAGGAAGCACGATTATCAAAGTGTGTGAAGAAATATGAGTTTTATGGACCATATTTCTGATGCTCCACAACCAATAGGCAATATATCAAGCTGTTGTGTTCACAGACTCAGTTAACACATCAAAGATTTAAACCTTAATCAAATAAGAACACACTCCAAGCTTACACACCTCCACCGAGGCCAACAACTTCCTTAATTCAGAAAAACAACTTGAAAGATGAGTTATCATGCTAAATTTCATTCAAGTTGATCCATTAGTATTGATTTTATAGTGTTAACCTTTCCTGCGTCAGCCTCCAGACCGGTCAGGAAGCACAGGGGAGCGCTCTTTATTGCAAAATCACCTGTATGCTCCTTTAACACGACTATTTCAAAATTTAAAATCTTTAATTTCACTTCAGAGAATATTGAATACAGGCTGCCTGAACTCATGAGGAAGCCAAAGGAAGTGTGTGCGATGCTAATACCATTGCACTATTACGCACACATTACAACACAGGCTGAGCTTTGTGAATTGTGTCGGATAAACGTGAAAACACGAGCATCCTTCACGGCTGAGTGTTTTCTTCCTGCTCTTCCAGCTTGGCTAAGAGGCTGGCGGCAGTCTGACCTCACTTCGCCAAACCGACGGAGAGTCATGAGAGTCAGCTTAGAGGTGCACTTTGGCTTACATTTAAAGGACCAAACCAGTGATTTTGCCCAAAAAATACTCCCTGCACATACATTACTGACAATTTTCAAAACATAAACATAGTTTTCCTGTTATTTGCCATATCCTCTAATCTTTCAAAATTAAATGTTCAGGTGACAAACACTTTAAAATTCAATGACTGCCTGCTAACATGTATGTCCAAATGTATTAGAGACGGTCATTTTAATTTGTCTGTAAAAGCCGTCTTCTCCTGGGACTATATTTCCTAGCGGATACGTACATTGATACGTACATACGTAAATTTTTGTTAAATTTACTTTAACAAAAAAACGTAATAGACATGGAGTCTATTATGTCTATGGATTACTTACCTCAAATTGTGTTTCAAGTCTTTACAAGTTGATTTTTATAGCATACTGTCATAAACTGAAGCCAATGTCATTCTGGAAGGTAGGAAAAAAAATTCTAAAATTTACTGCTAAAGTAGTATGTTTTGGGAAATGGTTGTCAGTAATGTAATGTATATATTAGACTCAATCGTACAAAATCACCAATGTTTCCTTTAAAACTTTGGCTAAAGACAACTTTGATATGATAAATATCTGCTGCACAAAACAAAAAGTGTAAAGCCGGAGTTCAGAGAAAGATTTACTGAGTGCTGCTCAAATCTGAATTCAAGACTGATTAGATGATTCTCACCATTCACAGAGGATTCACAGCAACATCCAGATCAAAACTGGATTACAGCAGAGATTAGCTGCCATCTAGTGTCAGGCTGCAGAGACGAAACTCAAACAGGACCAGCCAGAGACCAAAACACGCTGACACTCCACCGCAAAGATTAAACAAACACGGGTACGACGAAGCGAAGAGGACGGCACAGACTGTGTTGGTATAAAAAACAAAGTAGAAAGAAACGTCTTTCTACAGCATTTCTGCTCTGTGGTAATTTCACCAGGAAAACACAGAGAGCAGAGAACATCCAACATGCTCTTATCAGAAAAATGCTATGAGCCTTCAACAAATTCTAGTAAAATCATATCTTTGGATAAGGAGATTTCAGACCATTTTATCCACATCTGTGTATTTTAATAATAAAGGCTGTTTAACCGCCTGTGTGACCATGTAAAACAGATGTTTAACAGCCAAATTCACAACACTTCCATTTAAAGGACCACCCGGCCATTTTGCATGTTTGAGCCTAATATATTCAATTTTTATACACGTAACGTTACTGACAATCATTTCCCAAAGCATACTACTGGAACGGTGAATTAAAAATGTTTTTCCTACCTTCCAGACCACCAATGGTTTCAGTTCATTCTGCTATTAAAATCAACTTGTTGATACTTGAAACATTCTTGGGATAGGTAATCCATCATCGCCAACAAGACGTGTATTCAGGTTTTTTTTAGAAGTTACGTAATTTTAGCATTTAAGCGCAATAAAAAGTGCAGAGTGATCTGAAAATGCTTCCTAGTGGTGCATTCAAGTGCTGTAGTGAAGGACTGACAACAGGAAGCATTTTCAGCCGGTATGGTCCTTTAAAGGCTCTGCAAACCAATGACATCATGTAGAGTTATTCTGGCTGATTAGACCTGCTTTGGTACAGAAGTTGGGCTGAGCTATTCAGAGAGTCGCAATCTCTGTTCACCAAAAATATAAAAATAAATAACTACATGTCCATAACTGAAAATATGTATTTAAAAAATCAGATCTGGATCAATAATCTGTTTGTAATTTGTAAATAAGTTGCAACAATATCAGCAATCACAGCTTTCAGCAGTTCAGATTATCTGCAGAAATTTCCAATCATCTGTGATTCCAGCAGGAGTGCTTTAAGTACCATTGGTGGTACACGTACCACAGTTTGAGAACTACTAGATTAGCCTAACAGGCAAACACTGATACTAAGAATTGAATAAAAATAAATAAATTAAAAAAAACTGCAGGTGCTTAATATTTTTAACAANTTTTTTTTTTTTTTTTTTTTTGTGGAAAACAGCGACGAGTCATTCGCCATTACTGCCTGATGCTGCAGGAGTTTCTGGCCTCTTTTCCACAAACAACAACACCGTGAGTTTGTTATATGTAGCTCAACAGAACCGTCCAGCACTTGAAAAGAGAAACTGAAAGCAAACGGTGGAGAAAAAAACTGCCTTACTTTTTAAAATCAGCTCTGAAAAGTCCGAAGGCAGCTCCGGTGCTGGAGGAGGTCGGGGTGCTCTCCTGCCCCGCTTCCACGGCAGCCTCCGCTCCTCCTTGGTCATTGTACAAATTGACCGACGACATGTTTAGCTTTTAAAAAAGTGTTCGACAAGTTAACTAATAGTGTCCCGCTTCTGAGTTCAGAAATTTAAAGAATATTTTAGTGTAACGAGATGCTTTAAAGTTGCTGCCAAACCAAACTTCACCGAGATTTACACCAACTTTTTTTACACGCAGAAGCGGAAGTGTGAGCTGGACAAGGTGTCACATGACAGAGCTTCAGGTCATAGATCTAGAACACACAGAAGCGACTGCTTACTCATTACTCTGTCGTTATCAATAACAACTGAATTCTCGTTTAGAAGTGTAGATCTATGGCCAAACTCATGATCCCTCGAGTTGCCAGGGTAACAATGATACCGCAATTGTTAACAAAGAGGACTGTTTATGCAAAATAACATAAAAAAAGCCATGTTAATCAATATTGCAGTCGACCTTTCTCAGGACATTTTGACTTGTCAGGTGTAACCAATAACTAACAAGAAGGCACTCAGAGAAGCAAACCAGATCTTCTTTAAAGAAAGAAAGAAAGAAAGAAAGAAAGAAAGAACAAACAAAAAAGCCCCATGCTAAATTTAATTGAAATCAGAATTGATTTTATAGCCTTTAAAGTTCCTCTGGATCCTGGATACAGAATATGATCTGGTATTGGCACAGCTGTACCATTAATATCATTAGTTACACCTGTTTAAAAGTAAATGGGACTTTTTTTTTTTTTTTTTTTTTTGTTGTTGTTGTTGTTGGCTGTAGGTGTTGTTCAATATGAACTTCCTAAAATAAGTTATAAGTCCAGGAGTGGATTTAGTTTCAGCCTTGTAGTCTTCAGCAGGAAGGATCAGTATGACTTAGCATAGTGCCCCTTGAACATTAAAAAAAGAGCCTTTATACAGCTGTTTTCACAAGCAGAATGGTGCTTCCCCTGACCAATAAACTCAAATAAAATACGAAATATTATTGTATTATTATATTATAGTGTATTGTCAGATTTATTTACTACTATGGTTTTGTTTAAAAAAAAAAACTACTAGCACCAAAAAAAAAAAAGTAATGTAGAAATTCCAAAAGCAGTGAATGTTGTGTTTTCTGGCATTAATAAAAATGGCTTCCCTTTCAGTCCAGCGCGTGACGTCTCTTTACTTCCGCATGACGTTTTGTTGCGTTCACATGATCCGCTGTTGGTGACTGATCTCTCACTTCGATAGCATTTCTGACCGCTAGTCTACACAATCAACACTTGACTTCACCTCCGCCTCATCTCCTGCGTCTGCCACAAACCAACTCATTTTTCAGTAAGCTAACTCCAAGTCTTGGTATTGTATAAATTTAAATATTCATTTTTAAAGAAAACGACTAAAGACATCTTCTCAGAAGAATGTCGGATTTCGACAGCAGTCCCTTCGCGGATACGGAGTTCAGCAACCCCTTTCAGGTAATAATAGCTAGCTAAGTTAGCCGCGTTAGCATTAGCGACTGCATTATTTTAATAACAGGTTAATTAATGTTTTGTACAGACATGTCAGTCACCGAATGTTGTGTTAGCACTTGTGCCAACACGTCTTGAAGCTACAGAACTAAAAGCTGACAAAAAACGTTTCTTTATTGTTCGTGTTGAGACTTTTTAGTAAGAGCGTCACTTAACGTTGCTTCACTATGACTAATGTGAGTTTGCGTTCATGTAGCCTGGCTGAGACATAATAAAGTTAGCATTAGCTAGCTTGTAGCTTGTTAGCCTTCCTGATGCTAAGCAGCTGCAGCAGCTTGATAGATGGTGTTTTATTTGAATCCTGTCCTTTCTCTGACAAACCCTGATTAAACTTTTCAGTTTAACTTGCCACATGTCTGATATCCTTATCATTCCCTCCAGAGAAGCTTGGGTTTGTGATGTATACACTTGGTTTTAAGGAGCTAAACATTGTTGTAAAAATGTTCCTGATTAAAATCTTTACAGATAAATAGACTGCACTTAATGGATATTAAATGGTTTTTAATCTAATGTAACCCAGAAAGTCAAGTAGATCTATTGTCATCCACGCAATATAAATTACTTTGTTAAAAGCAGAATGAAAAAGCATTCCTTCAGACATGTAACAGTGTAAATACCATGACATAAATAATAAGGTGCAGTTATTACTGATGATTAAGAGAAGCATAGATCTTGAATACAGACGTTTAGCTATTTTATTTTTATCTATTTTATGCTAACAATTTGAAAATAAATGTAAAAGCTGGAATTATGGCAAAATTCTAAGTGAAGCTTCATGTAGACAGATGTTTACACAGGGTAGTGTGTGTGTGTGTGTGTGTTTGTGTGAATTCTATATTATCTTAGTAAGTGAAATTAGATCTTAGCACTATATATACACAAACTAGTTGATGGTTTTATTTAAAAAAAAAAACATTTCAGATTTGAGAGGAAGAGTGAATGTGTTTTAGACACTAAATGACACATTGCACTTTATGTTGCCCTTTGATTTCTGTCCTGCTGCTATGGACGCCACACCCCAATCAGTCACAGCAGATTAAGGCTTTTAGTTTCAGCAGGTGATCTAAACACCTGCTGTGACATCACTGATTGGGGCGTGGCCTGACATGTGACACGTTTTAAAGTTTGAGCCCAAAGAGAAAAGGGCAGCAATGGTGATTTGCCACTGATTTACCCTTTAATATGGAATATGGATTTTTTTTTTTTTTTTTTTANTTTTTTTTTTTTTTTTTTTAAAGCAGGCCATACTGAGCTCAATGCTAAGTTGCTACTTGAGCATATAACATACACAGGCTAATATTAATTTGCTCAACATAAATGAGGCAGAACAAAGTTTGGATTATTGTATTATTTATAGCCTTTCATTATTCTTTTGGCTTTATTTAGGTCTGAATCTATAGATTGAGCTGAGCATCTCATCATGGAGAAAGAAAGCATGAATTTGCTCTTTTTTTAGCTCTTTAGTTCAAACAAAAGTGGCAAGTCTCTCTCTCTCTCTCTGTTAATCGTGTAGTCACAAGGACTGAAGCTGACGTAGAATAACACCTATAAATGCTTATAATAATGAGGTTACTGGTGCTTTATTACCAAAAATAACAGTAATGCCCATCATAACTATGAATTGAAGTGCAGAATTTCAAGCCTGTTTTCACATCTGTGAAGCTGTAACTATCAAATGGTTTACATTTTGAGTAAAATTAATAATCTGCTAATCAGTCAATTGTTATCCTATTGATTGTTGTTTATTGGAGCTCCGGGTTTCTGTGTGTTTCGCTGATATTGGCTGAGACTAAAACACAACAGCATAAATATTCTTGCTGAGGGCAAACATAAATGATTTATCTCATTGTTGAGGTTTAGTTTTATCGAAGGTGCTTATGAAATCATTATTTCACTGTATTGTGAAAAACGCTAACAGCTCAGTTTGATCGTACGACGTTAGAAAAGTAAATTATTCATGCAGCCTCATTAACATACTGACATGGCTGGTGAACTCCTGCTGTCCTGCCATTTTCCTGCCAATTATTGGCTCAAATGACAGGAAAATGCCTGAGGAAAATGGAGTTTCTTACACGTCTGTGAGCTATCTTCAATAGTTTATGAATTCATATGTTTTTGTCACGGTGACATGTGGCGCTCGGATCCTTGCTGGCTCATTTCCTGCTAGTTTTTAATCACTTCCTGTCAAGCATCGACGGTTTAGGCTGTTTTGGCCTGTTTCTATGGATTGTAGGCTAATTAGAGGAATGAGGTTTTCATGTCCTGAGTCATAAAAACCTCTATAAGGAAGCACAGAGATGCATAGAGATGCATAGAGCATCAGGAGCCGAGGGAAACGTCGGCAAAATATCAAAATGTGTAAATATTATCAGCTACAAAGACTAGAAATGATCGGCTTTCCCATGTCTGATTTATTTTCAGCATCACATGTTGCAGGTAGAAGTTCACCCATTTGTGCTCGTTTGGTAGAAATGTGTTTTTCACTCATCCGTGCAACAGGTAGATCAGGCCAGGCCGTTTCACAGCAAGTTGTAAATTTGTGCAGTCGTTGAATATGAATGTGTTTGTTTGCTTCTGCAGTCGCGCAGCATAAAATATTAAACGTAACATGCGCTGAATTATTTAGAAGTGCGTCTGGTGACAAGTTTCAGGCCAAGAAACAGATGAACCCAGAAACTTAGAGTCAGAGGAACGGCGAGGGAGTAAAGCGGAGAGGTTTGAGGAATACACAGATTTGGATATTAATCTGAGAAGGATCTTGAATGAAACTTGAGCAGGACTGATCAGGACTGATGGTAAGCTTATTATAAAAAAAAAAAAAGATATATAAAAAGCCAGGTTACTGCTGCTGACATTAACAGGACTTTTACATGCATTAAAAGACAGGAGAGCCTTTTGATTCAACAATAGATAAAAGAAATATAGAATTTTAAATATAGAATGGTCAGACTTAATATTCTGCTTCTGAAAAATTTGGATTCATCCTATTTCTCAATTTTGCTGCTTAAACAGGAAGTGAAACTCTCATTGTTTGTCTTGACCAGGACGTCTTTAAAGACGTCGTAAAGAAGGTTTGCAGAGGAGAAAAACACACAGGCTTCCTTTTTATTTCTGAGAAGCAGTCGGAGGCGTTCATCCCTCCTCCTGAAATTCACGGACCGAGCTATTTATAGACTTCTTCTCCTGAAAATTATTGGAATCATCCTGTCTTTGCCAGTATTTAATTACAGGCCTGTTGTATTTGAAATGAAGCTGACCTGCAGAATAACGGAAGCTTTTCTCGCTTCGGTGATATTTCTGCTACTTTCTTTGGTTAAAAAAAATAAATATTCTCATAACAAGAATATTTGTCCCATTCTGCTCATTTGCTGCTGCTGTAAATCCTTGAAATCTTTTTATTTTTTTAGGATCCATCAGTGACTCAAGTAACACAAGCCGCTCCTCCCGGGCTGGAGGAGTATAATCCCTTCACAGATGGAAAAATGGTGAGAATCCGCAGATCCACGCAGGAAATAGATGCTGATTGGCTGAATTTGTGGGATTCAGAGGAGAAGTGATCGTTTGATTCAGTGCACGGCGGCGTTATTTCTGCAGTAATTTCACATGACATGATAGCCATGAGAACATTATGGTCATCCTTCCTTAAAAATTGACTCCGCCCCCAAGATGGAGTATAAAACTCAGCAGCCATTTATGCTTCATATGACACCAGAGAACTTTATGAGATTAAAAATCGCCCAGAATAAACCAACGATGGTGCTGTAATCTCTGTTGCTGATCTCCTGTTCTTATTAACTAAAAAAAAACATATTAATTACGTTTTTAAATGAATATTGAGGAGTTGAATGTATGAAAAATTCAAATAAACAGCAATCACACAAAAAAGCAACTGATGTTTAGTCACCATAATAGATGTGTTGAATTTTCCAGCGTGTGCAACATGTTTAAAGCTACTCCAATTCATACATGCACAAAATCTTAATGCCGTGGTTTCCTGTTATAATACCGTGTACAGTTCATAAGTTTATCTGCAATCTGTTTCCAGAAAGTTTGATGCAATACATCTTTGCGGCCTGACAAACAGATGCAACTTTGCATGACGCTGCAGAATCAGCACGAAAAAACAGAAACAGAATTTATACACAGTTTAACCAAACAACAGGAAGTTTAAAAGAGCGGCATTTTAAAAATTTTGAAAAAATAACATTAATACATGTTATAGAGAAGTGTTATGTAGCACTGCTGACAGCTGTGGGGCGGGTTTACACATGGAAGGGGCGGAGTAACACATGGAACACCATCCACAATCATCTATCTTCCCTGAGGCGGGGTTCCATTTTGGATGAGTTCTGCTTGAGGCAGAGTAACATGTTACTCCGCCCCCCCTATGTGTAGCCCCACCCCAAACTTCAAGATGCAGCAAAGATCCATCATCTGCTGATATATGCTGCGTTCACAGACCTCGGAAGTCGAATTTTTCCCAGTTGGAAGCTCCAACTTCCAACCTCAAACCGTTCCAGCCAAATGTAATCAAAAAAGCATGAACACTAATAAATACTGTAAAATTAATTAAACATTGTAATAAATGCTAAAGTAAAGTTAGACTACAATGATATTAATCACAGTATTAAACTTTGTGCAGAGAAGTAATATTATGAAATTATTTACACTTACGTATCAATGGCAAGCAGTTATTATACACTGTAGATAGTTACCATGGCGATATATTCTGACTTTTTTCTTTTTCAAGGAAAAAATACTTTATTCGCCTTTTAGCTGATCATTTCCATTCACAAAGCTCGCTTCCACGGCGCTGCCATGTTGAGTGACGTCATACTCGATAAGTCGGGGTAGATCATTTTGGTCCGAGTTTCTCAGTCGGAGCTCCGACTTAAAGTGCTGTTCCAATGCATTTTTCCAAGTAAGAAGTTGGAAAAATCTGAGTTCCGAGGTCTGTGAACACAGCATTGGCAAGAGCTTAAAGTAGGACTCATTGATTTTTGGACGACTTGAGCACGATTCAGCATGTGAAAAAAACCACGCGACGGCTTTTGTGGCTGCAGAGAACTGAGCCTGATGACATCACAAAGCGTCATTTTGTGTTGTAATAAAAAGTGAAGACAGGAGATGAATTTGCTAAATAGTGGGTTCAGTTTTTAATACCTGACCATGCACAGCACCCTCTACAGGCACAAAAGCCCTTTATCCAGCTGTTTTCACATGCTGAATCGTGCTTCCCATGATCGCCAAACTGATTTTGATGGGTAAAATAAGCGAACTCTCCCTTTAAGTATCATTTGTAAAGATAACAGCACACGTTTTCTCCACAGACGCCCACGGCGATGGCAGCCAGGGCTGCAGCTCCCACCCTTAACACGCAGCCCGCCATCATGAAACCCACGGAGGAGCCTCCAGCCTACTCCCAGTCTCAGGCACAGGTAGGATTGGAAAAACCAGTGGGGAGATTTTGGCAGCTGTAGTGGTTCCACCCTGGATCACCTGCAGAGATTCTGACAGTGTGTCAGAGCAGAATATGCGTGAACGTGGCTGCTTGGTTTCACGCTGAGAACGTGGACGGTGTTGCAGCATCTCGTGGGTTCCAGCACAGTTGGAACCCACGATTGGTTGAGAGTTGGAGGGAAATGCAGGCAGGCAAAGGAAATAACTTAGAATGGTGCGTCTGTTTTGTCGGCAGGCTGCTGGGAACTTGCTGCTGAGATGGATTCCCTCCTGCTGCTGCAGAGAATCTGATTTTTTCCAAAAGTAGAAGCTGAAAATTATCATATATAGTAAAATTACAGAGAGAGAGAGAAAGAGAAGGACATCTGCAGAAGCCAAACTGTCTTTCTTTATCAGTGCAATGAAACCAATGAAACCTATCCTTGGTGTGTGTGTGTGTGTGTGTGTGTGTGTGTGTGTGTGCGCGCGCGCGCGCGTGTGCATGTGCATATGTGTGTGTGTGTGCAGGACTTGTTGAGGAGGCAGGATGAGCTGGAGAGGAAAGCTGCAGAGTTGGACCGTCGCGAGAGAGAAATGCAGTCGCTCAGCGCATCAGGAGGTCAGCGACAGACAGATCCTTATCCATACCACTGAACTTTTCCATCTTAATTATTCTTAAAGGAGCATGCCGGTGATTTTGCAATGTTTGAGCCCAATGAATACTACCCAATTTTCCAAAACATAACCATATTTTAGTTTTTGTGTCATTTTTTCAAATCCCCTAATCTTTCAAAAATCAAATGTTAAGGTGATGCATCCACCTTAAAATTCAGTGTTTTGGCTGCTAACAGGGACGATTGTAGAAGGCGCGGTTGTTTTTAATTTCCTGGTAAAAGCCGTTTTCTCCTGGGACTATATTCTCCATGGAGATAGTGTCTTTAGTGCAACTTTGTGTTTAACCGGTTAAATTAAACATCTGGAGTCTCAATTTTTCAAGAAAATTCTTCATTCTAAATAAATAAATAAAAATTCCAATCTTCTAGAATTTAGGGGCAAAAAAAAAAGTCATAAAAAAGTTGTAAATTTTCTACTTGATTCTGTAACATTGTAGAAAATAAAAGAAAGTCTCCAAAAATCAGCAAACAATGTGAAAAGTGACTTCAGACTCCAGAGGACTAACAGTTTGCAGCAAAGTAACACGTTTGCAGGTTATAGTTATTGGGCTCAAACATGTAAAATCACCGGTATGCTCCTTTAAGCTTTCCATGCTATATGCCACTTGGTCTTCTCAAACTGAAATGTTGCATTTGCCAGACAGTGATGGTTGCTATATTGTGTTTCCATAGTAACCAAATATGTAAAACGCCCATATTTATTGTTATTTATTTAGCTTGGTTACTTTTTCTGATTAATGCACTTTTACACTCACTAATAGATTTTTTTGGATGCTGCCTGTCTTAAACACTGCAAGTGTGTTGCTGCACTAAATATTACCCCTCAAAGCACCTTTACTATTTATTAGGAATTTTAATATAGTATATTCATTAAAGGATCAGTATTCATTAAAGGATCTCCAGAGACAAACAGCTCAACTGAAGCGTAAATGAAATGACTCTGATTTTATCGTCTTCTCCCAGGCAGGAAAAATAACTGGCCGCCGCTCCCTGAGAGATTCCCTGTGGGTCCGTGTTTCTACCATGACATCACCGTGGACATCCCAGTGGAGTTTCAGAAGACTGTCAAGCTCATGTACTACCTCTGGATGTGTGAGTGGGTTTTTTCTCTCATTGGCCGTTAACCCTCCGGACGCTAAAGTCACTTTTAACACATTGTTTGCTGATTTTTGGAGACTTTTATTTTTTTTTAGAATTTTATAGAATCAAGTAGAACATTGACAACTTAGTTGTTTTTTTTTTTTTNTTTTTTTTTTTTGTTTTTTTTTTTGCTTAATTGTTTTAGATTGGAGTTTTTTTTTTCTTTGAATTAAGTATTTTCTTGAAAAATGATTTGAGACTCCAGAGGGTTAATATTAAGGAAGTTGCATTGTTATGAATCAGGTTTAGTCCAAAATGTTGAATTATCATAGCGAAGTGTTAAAGGACCATACCATCCATTTTACATGTTTGTCTAATATATTAAATTTTCATACATGTTACGTTACTGACAATCATTTCCCAAAGGATAAAACCATATTTCAGCTTTCCTGATATTTTGCTAAATCTCTTAATCTTTCAAAATCAAATATTCAAGTGATACACCCACCTTAAAAATCCATGTTTCTCCTGCTAATAGTTACACAGCCTTATGAAGTCACGGTCCTTTAAATTTTTCCATAAACGCAGGTCTTCTTTTGGGACTATATTCCCCGGTGGAGGCATACATTCACTCCACGCTTTTTATTGAGCTTAAACACTAAAATTACATAACTTCTAAAAAAACCTGAATACACGTCTTGTTGGTGATGATGGATTACCTATCCCAAGAACGTTTACAGTATCAACAAGTTGATTTTAATAGCAGAATGAACTGAAACCAATGGAGGTCTGGAAGGTAGGAAAAACATTTTTAATTCACCGTTCCAGTAGTATGCTTTGAGAAACGTTTCAGTAACGTTACACGTATGAAAATTGATATATTAGACTCAATCATGCAAAATGGATGGTATGGTCCTTTAAAACGTCATTCCCTCAGCAGAAATATTAACTAGACAAAAATCTGTCCACCAGAATCAGATCACAGCAACCAAATTCCTCCAATACTCAGACTCCCAACTTTCATAGATGCGCCACATTGCTGCAAAAAAGTTGAAAATAATGCTGTGATCCTCGGAAAAAACTCGGAGAAGCACAACCTCCGACATGATAAAGTGCAATGGAATTCAACTCAGAATTCCCAGAAACTCAGGCAAGATCCACTTAGCTGGATTTATCTGACACACACCTGACGTCACAGCACAGGAACTGCATTTATCCATGCTGATGAAATCAAACCACAGAAGAAGAGGGAAGAAAAGTATGTATTGTTAAAAATTCAAAACCGGGAAGGAAGCCTCCAGATGCACCGGAAACACGAACAACAAAACCCTTTGAAAAAAAAAAAAATCACCTCGTGTGAATTCAAAATAAAAAGTCACAACTACAGTGAAAAATTATCAATTCATTCTGAGTCGGGTTGGAAAATATATAAAAAGCTGGAGAAAGACAATAACATATGAACCATTTCCTGTTCTTCAGGGTCAAACTGGACATTATTTTCCTTAGTGTTTCACATTTTGCTTATTTTTGCCTTAAAGGACCATACCACCCATTTTGCATGTTTGACCCTAATATATTCAATTTTCATACATGTTACGTTACTGACAATCATTTCCCAAAGCATACTACTGGAACGGTGAATTAAAAATGTTTTTCCTACCTTCCAGACCTCCATTGGTTTCAGTTCATTCTGCTATTAAAATCAACTTGTTGATACTGTAAACGTTCTTGGGATAGGTAATCCATCATCACCAACAAGACGTGTATTCAGGTTTTTTTAGAAGTTATGTAATTTTAGTGTTTAAGCTCAATAAAAAGCGTGGAGTGAATGTATGCCTCCACCGGGGAATATAGTCCCAAAAGAAGACCTGCGTTTATGGAAAAATTTAAAGGACCGTGACTTCATAAGGCTGTGTAACTATTAGCAGGAGAAACATGGATTTTTAAGGTGGGTGTATCACTTGAATATTTGATTTTGAAAGATTAAGAGATTTTGCAAAATATCAGGAAAGCTGAAATACGGTTTTATCCTTTGAGAAATGATTGTCAGTAACGTAACATGTATGAAAATTGAATATATTAGGCTCAAATATGCAAAATGGATGGTATGGTCCTTTAAGAAAGGCAGATTTTGAACTTAAAGATGTATTTTTTGTCTGATTCAGGACATTTCTTTGTCTCTGTATTGGACTTTGTGCAATAAATGATGTTACAGTTTGTCTACAGAAGGCATAAAGACTTCTGTTCAAAGATTTGTTCAAAGTCTAAAGATGTACAATGATCATTCCAGGAAATCTAATATGCCAACTCGCTTTTGTTTTTTAAGGAACAAAACCATTTTATAAACTGCTATTTAACAATAAGATATTGTTTCTAATGATTTCCTCTGAGTGGTATGAGACCTCTCTTCAACCTCTCCAGTCGTACCTGCAGTAAGTTACAGTTTGAGCCTGTAATTGAGGGAATAAAAGGCTCTCAGTGGAATTCAGGAACTGCGTGAGGAGTCCTCATGCTGCTGGTCATGTGACCCTTGACTCGGTCAGGTGATCTGATGCGCTTGGGGATTTCAGATCCTTCTGCTGATTCTGTAACTCTCCCTCTCCACTTCTGCTTCACGTTATCCTCCCGTCAGTGTTTTAAAGGACCATACCACCCATTTTGCATGTTTGAGCCTAATATATTCAGTTTTCATACATGTTACGTTACTGACAATCATTTCCCAAAGGATAAAACCGTATTTCAGCTTTCCTGATATTTTGCTAAATCTCTTAATCTTTTCAAAATCAAATATTCAACAATACACCCACCTTAAAAATCCATGTTTCTCCTGCTAATAGTTACCCAGCCTCATGCAGGCACGGTCCTTTACATTTTTCCATAAATGCAGGTCTTCTTTTGGGACTATATTCCCTGGTGGAGGCATACATTCATTAATTTATTGAGCTTAAACACTAAAATTACATAACTTCTAAAAAAAACCTGAATACACGTCTTGTTGGTGATGATGGATTACCTATCCCAAGAACGTTTCAAGTATCAACAAGTTGATTTTAATAGCAGAATGAACTGAAACCAATGGAGGTCTGGAAGGTAGGAAAAACATTTTTAATTCACCGTTCCAGTAGTATGCTTTGGGAAATGATTGTCAGTAACGTAACATGTATGAAAATTGAATATATTAGGCTCAAACATGCAAAGTAGTGGTATGGTCCTTTAAAGCAGGTTTTTATGTTGTGTTTAAGCGAGCTGGGAAAACCGGAATCTTTGCTGGAAAGGTTTTTTTTTCCCTCTCAGCTGCTCTGAAGCAGCAGTTTAACGTCACATGTCACTCTGCTGCGTAAAATTTAACCCCTCTGTTACTGTACATGTGTTTGCTTTGCCTTTAAACCGTTAGAACCTCGGTGAAGAACGCTGAGGGTGAATAATTCATCTGTGCGTTCTGCCGTTCCTCACTCTCGTTCCTGCGCCGTGTTGAAATATTAAGCAGCGGCGTTTGCTCCTCTTCCATCCTGAACTCATTATTCTGACTTGGAAAGACACCGGATACCGCCGCG
The DNA here is from genome assembly GCA_014773175.1 of Lucifuga dentata. NCBI lineage: Eukaryota > Metazoa > Chordata > Actinopteri > Ophidiiformes > Bythitidae > Lucifuga > Lucifuga dentata. The sequence goes on from VXCM01004211.1 coordinate 34,771, forward strand.
GCAGCCGGGTTCCTCCGGTTTGCTTTCCATGACACACACACACACACACACACACACACACACACACACACACACACACACACACACGGTGATGCGCCAGGCTTAAATCTCTGTCCCACTTTCACTGATCTTCATCCTCTTCATCCTCTTCCTGCTGCTTCAGTTCACACCGGGACGCTGATGGTGAACCTGCTGGGCTGCCTGGCCTGGTTCTGCGTGGACGCAGGACGAGGCGTGGACTTTGGTCTGTCCATCCTCTGGTTGCTGCTCTTCACGCCATGTTCTTTTGTGTGTTGGTACAGGCCGCTCTATGGAGCCTTCAGGTAAACACACACACACACACACACACACACACACACACACACACACACACACTGTATTTACTTTGGGTGTACAAAGAAAACCCTGATCTGTCTCTTATTGATGTTGTCTCTCTCTCTCTCTCTCTCGTCCTGCAGGAGCGATAGTTCATTCAGGTTTTTCGTTTTCTTCTTCGTGTACATCTGTCAGTTTGGGGTTTACGTCCTCCAGTCGATTGGCATCGCTGGATGGGGGGCCAGGTGAGACCACGGAACGCCACAATCAAAGTGATTTTAGCCAGAGTCCCCAAAGACAAAAATTTTCTCTTCTTCTTCTTCTGTTGCTGTTTCTGTTTAGATAAAACATCATGAACCCGTTATGTTTATGTGGAAGTTTTGAATAAATCATTGCAGCTGTGGTTATGAAGGATTTTTGATCCTGTGAGTTTCTTTCTCCTCCTCAGCGGCTGGATCTCAGCTTTGACCGCCTTAAATAAAAGCATCCCTGTGGGCATTATAATGATCCTCATCGCTGCTCTCTTCACCTCTCTGGCTGTCATGTCCCTCGTCATGTTCAAAAAGGTAGAAACGCCACGATGTTACCGTCTAATCAGTCAGTATCCACCTCTAGATGCATTTATTAGTTTGTTATTGATCAGCAATAAAACAGAAAACTGTAAATGAGCCAGAAAGGCTAATTTTCATCTGCAGTCTCTGGCCAAGATGTTAAAGGACCATACCATCCATTTTGCACGTTCAATTTTCATACGTTAACGTTACTGACAATCATTTCCCAAAGGATAAAACCATATTTCAGCTTTCCTGATATTTTGCTAAATCTCTTAATCTTTCTAAATCAAATATTCAAGTGATACACCCACCTTAAAAATCCATGTTTCTCCTGCTAATAGTTACACAGCCTTATGAAGTCACAGTCCTTTAAATTTTTCCATAAACACAGGTCTTATTTTGGGACTATATTCCCCGGTGGAGGCATACATTCACTCCACGCTTTTTATTGAGCTTAAACACTAAAATTACATAACTTCTAAAAAAACCTGAATACACGTCTTGTTGGTGATGATGGATTACCTATCCCAAGAACGTTTACAGTATCAACAAGTTGATTTTAATAGCAGAATGAACTGAAACCAATGGAGGTCTGGAAGGTAGGAAAAACATTTTTAATTCACCGTTCCAGTAGTATGCTTTGGGAAATGATTGTCAGTAATGTAACATGTATGAAAAGTGAATATATTAGGCTCAGTCATGCAAAATGGACGGTATAGTCCTTTAAAAGGCCTGAAATCCAATAAAATCCATTAATACAAAGAAATATAAAATACACATCATCAAACAGTGGAAAACAACCAAAAACAAAGACAGAGATACACACAGACGGATCAGCAATGATCACCAGGAAAGTAATAAAGTAAAATAATCTGCTACAGGAAGTCAAACATCTAAGGTCAAAAAAAAAATCTCTTCACGCTCTTTTTTTTCTTCCTCTCACCGTGAATCCCGTGCAGGTCCACAGTCTGTACCGCACCACCGANCGCTCTTTTTTTTCTTCCTCTCACCGTGAATCCCGTGCAGGTCCACAGTCTGTACCGCACCACCGACGCCAGCTTCGAGAAGGCCCAGCAGGAGTTTGCTACAGGCGTCTTGTCCAACAAGACGGTGCAGACGGCCACCACCACCGTCGCCTCCAGGGCCGCCGAGGGAGCCTTCAAGGACCAAGTCTGATTGGCCGCACACCCTGCTCATCTCTCTATCCAATCCACAGCCCTCCTCTGCTCACAGCGCCACGCCCGCCGAGCCGACCGCCCTGTTTGGACCCACAGAGCACCCCGTCCTCCATCATTCCATCATCATTTGATACGAAGCTTTTTTTCCTGCACAGTCACAAGCAATGTGCGATCTCAGACAGGAAGGAAACGACCTGAACGCCACGCATCGCATCCCTCTGGAACCGACCACTCCACCAGCATCCCTTCCTCTTTCTTTGTGTGTGTGTGTGTGTGTGTGTGTGTGTTTCCGTTCACCCAGCGGCTCTGACTGCTTCCTGCTGCGTTTCCTCTTTGTCTGAGCATTTCTTTGATTTATTAACCTAATCAATACTTTCTATTTTTAAATTAATTTATTATCAGATCAGTGGAAGTTTGTATTTCGGTAATTTTCGGTATTTTCTAATTTACCGTTACTGGAGTCTGTGACTTGTGTGCTGCCCATATTTTGAAGATGAATGCCGTGCATTCCACTTCTCTGCCTTTGAAACTTCAACTTCAACATTTTTCTGCTTTCTTCAGACTCTATTTGACAAAGCGTGTTGTCTCACTTCCTTAAAGGAGCATACCGGTGATTTTACATGGTTGAGCCCAAAAATTACAACCTGCACACACGTATTACTGCCAACTATTTTCCACAACATACTACTGGAACAATAGATGTTAAAATTGTTTTTCCTACCTTCCTGATGCCATTAGTTTCAGTTTATTCTAGTATGATGTTAAAATTAATTTGTAGAGACTTGAAACGTGCTTGTGATAAATAATCCATCACAGCAAACAAAACATCTATTAAATTTATTGTCAAAGTTACTTATATTAACCGATCCAATATGAAAGATAATATATGTATGCCTCCGCCAGGAAATATAGTCCCAGGAGAAGATGGCTTTTAATGAGCGTGCCTTCTACATTTTGATGTGTTAGCATCAAATTTTAAGGTGTGTATCACCTGAATATTTGATTTTAGAGAAATTAGGGGAATTTGCAAAATACAAAAAAACAACTAAAATGCAGTTTTATGTTTTGGAAGATGCTAGGCATGAAAATAACATGTATGTGAGTTATTTATTGGGCTGAAACATGCAAAACCACCGGTATGCTTCTTTAACATTCAAGTGCTTTTTCTAGAAGTCTTTCAGCTCCTCTGATCTACGTTTCCATGATGAAATAATGAAATAATGCCAAGTTGCACTTTATTCCGGTCTTTGAATTCTTTGTATGCACACTAATCAGAGAAATATAAAAAGATATAGCAAAAGATACGATGCTTAAATCTGCATGTTTATATAATTGAGCATTTTTGAAGAGGAACGTGTGACGTGTCTCCAGCCTTCCTCAGGTTTTTGGAGATTTACCTCAGTTTTACTCAGGATTTACTCTTCATTTGCATGAAAGGGTTAAAAAAATGAAGCAAGATAAGTTAATACAAGACAAAATTACAGATTAACTGGTTTCTGTTTTTCAGTAATTGTGCTGTGCATTAATTTGTTGCAATAAAATAACTTGTAATATCACAAAAAAAATAGCCGTTGTTGATAACAGCTTAAATTTGACGTTTCTGTCTGAACTCCAGCAGGACCTCAGAGCGGCTTCTGTCTGTCCTTTGTGGTTTTCAGAATGTTGAAATGTATTTTTCCTGCTGAGTTTCTCTGAATGTCTGATATGATGATTCTGTAGGATCGCCTGGTCTGTCGTGACTTCATGTTTAAAGGACCATACCATCTATTTTGCATGTTTGAGCCTAATATATTCAATTTTCATACACGTAACATTACTGACAATCATTTCCCAAAGCATACTACTGGAATGGTGAATTAAAAATGTTTTTCCTACCTTCCAGATCACCATAGGTTTCAGTTCATTCTGGTACGCTATTAAAACCAGCTTGTATATTCAGGGTTTTGGGGTTTTTTTTAGAAGTTTTGTAATTTTAGTGTTTAAGCGCAATAAAAAGCATGGAGTGAATGTATGCCTCCACCGGGGAATATAGTCCCAAAAGAAGACCTGCATTTATGGAAAAATTTAAAGGACCGTGACTTCATAAGGCTGTGGAACTATTAGCAGGAGAAACATGGATTTTTAAGGTGGGTGTATCGCTTGAATATTTGAATTTGAAAGATTAAGAGATTTTACAAAATATCAGGAAAGCTGAAATACGGTTTTATTCTTTGGGAAATGATTGTCAGTAACGTAACGTATGAAAACTGAATATATTAGGCCCAAACGTGCAAAATGGGGGTGGTGGTGGTTACCGTTAAGCCAAGTAAGCCTCTGTGTGTGTGTGTGTGTGTGTGCATGTGTGTGTGGGAGTGTAAATAGAGGGAATTGGGCCTTTAAGTGTTTTTAGTGGTGTTGATCACGTGCAGGGCAGAGTTTGGCTGTGGATCCGTCTGACTTCCTGAAGACATTTCATCGGCCTGTGTTGTGCTTTCTGCTATTTATTTCACAGTGACTTCATTTTGGACCAGTAGTACTTTAGCAGTAAACGTGTATACCTGAGTAACAACATGAAGTTATTCCTGCTGTTTGATAATAAGACCCAACGTTTTTTTGTTTTTTTTTTTGATTTGCCTAAAAACGTGAGAAATGTGAGGACGGCAGATGTAACGTGAATTGTGTGACTGTGGCTTTAAGATGTGCATCATAATCAACGTGTGAAACCCTGAGAATGAATTCAAACTTTCAGCAGCATCTAACATTTTATGAAATTATAAAAACAGGAAGGGATGTTTGTATATTTTGTAAGATGACACTAAATTTCTGTGTAATCTTAAAATGCACTCTGGCTTCACCTTCAGTCGCATGTTGAGTAGTTTGAGTTTTGTATATTTATTGTATTAACTCTAAATAAAATTCTTCTTCTGTATGTTTGTGCAAATTTGTTTTTGGTCCTAATCCAGAATAGTTCATCCTGTTTGAAATAAGAGTCTTTAACACATTTTGGGGCGTTCATAAAAGCTGGAATGGATCACAAAAAGCCCAGGATTTGGTGGAATCGGGTGTAAAAATTGATTGTTACAGTGAAACATGAAAGAAAAAATGTACAAATTCCTGCTTCCTGAGCATGTTTAAAGGACCATACCACCCATTTTGCATGTTTGAGCCTAATATATTCATTTTGCATACATGTAACGTTACTGACAATCATTTACCAAAGCATACTGCTGGAATGGTGAATTAAAAATGTTTTTCCTACCTTCCAGACCTCCATTGGTTTCAGTTCATTCTGGTACGCTATTAAAATCAACTTTTATATTATTATTATTATTATTACATATTTGCAAAATATCAGGAAAGCTGAAATACAGTAGTATGCTTTGAGAAATGATTGTCGGTAACGTAATGTATGAAAATTAAATATATTAGGCTCAAACATGCAAAATGGCTGGTATGGTCCTTTAATTTGGGAAAATTGTTTATTTTGACGTTTCTTAATTTTGATCCTCGAATTTAACAAACCTCCATATTTTCCATCTCTCTCGGTTTCTGTCAGGGTTGTTTAGCCAATCAAAATCTGCGATGCACCGATTTTTTGATCAAGTGAATGGGTGTGGCTTAAAGGAGCATACAGGTGATTTTGTATATTCAAGCCCAATAACTACAAGCCGCATTCATTTTAATTGTAGTATATTTTAGAATAGTTTTTCCTACTTTCCAGACTGCTATTGGTTTCACTTCATTCTAGTTCACTATAAAAACAAACTTATATAGACTTGAAAATGTTTGAGATAAATAATCCATGACAGCGAACTAAATGTTGTTCCTGTTTGTTTTTTGTTGAAGTTGCTTAATTTAACCAATCCAACATGGAGCTACATGGAAGAAAATGTATGTCTCCGCCAGAGAATATAGTCCCAAGAGAAAACAGCTTTTACTGAGAAATTAAAAACAGCAGAGCCCACTACATTTGGACGTGTGTTCGGCAAAAGATTGAATTTTACATGTGATTTTGAACATGTGATGTTGAAAGACTAATGAATTTGGCAAAATAACAGATAAACTCCAATTATTTTATACACATACATATATATACATATATATATATACATACATATATATATATATATATATATATATATCTAGATGTATATATACACAGTATATGTGTATATATGTATGTATGTATGTATGTATGTATATATGTGTTTTTTGTTTTGGAAATTGGGTTTCAGTAACATATTGTGCATGCAGGTAGTTTTATTGAGCTCAAACATGCAAAATCACTGATATGGTTCTTTAAACTGGATCTGGGAGATACAGAACTAGAAAAAGGCTTCATGCCTGTCCAGAAAATCTTGCATGTAAAGGGGGGTCCTGCTCTTGCACCAGCAGCAGATAACCACTAGGGGGCAGCATTCATCAGAGAACATGATGACTGAGTTCAGAGGGATGTTTCTCATCAGGAAAGAAGTTTAAAAGTATAAAACCTTGACATGAAGTAGACCATTTCAGGAATCTGACCAGCAGACAGAGGATGGCAAAGAAACTGGATGTGACTATTTTAATAAAAAGGTGGACTGGATAATGTCCCCAGGTCAAAGGTCATCACAGGAATCCTGCAGTTTGGCCCGCAAGAAGTCTGAAATTCTCCAGAGACGACAAAACACCAGGAGGTAAAAGCATCTGTGGAATCAAACACGCGTGTAGCCACCCAATCCTTCAGATACAAGCCCACACACCCTGACCATGAAGGCCCAACAGGAGATCATTATTTCATTATTTCAAGGAATAAATCTATTTCCCTGAAAGTCTAGCTGCCATGAAAGCACAATCCTGCTCCTCTGGCCCACGCCTGTCCATACTTTCCATCTCTCCCTCTGCAACTACACCTGATTGGCTGATTCAGGTGTTTATGCAGTTTTATACTACAGAATCAGCATCTTTGCTACATGTTGGTGGTAGTTATTAATGTATGGCACCATAAATGTGAATTTTGTCCCATGTTTTAATCCACCAGATGTGGATCCATGGATCTGATCACACAGTAACCCGCCTGGGCAGCAGGACAAGCGGCAGTCTGGGTTTCAAACCGTCTGCTCAGCAGTTTAAATGTCATAAAATATATCTGTGTGTCTTGGATGGAGACTGAGAAGATCTGAACTGGATATTTGATGATGTTTGGTGGAGAACGTGAATGATACCGCAGAAGGTTTTGTGGTCGGGACACATGGCTGAACAGAAGCTGACCTCTGAACTGATTGCACGCAGGAAGAAACCACGAATAAATGATTCATAAACGATAAAAATATCTAATGGTGGAGAACTTCTTAAATGGTATTTAAAAAAAACAGAAAGTAAGTAGGTTTTAAAAATGCAAGGCTACATTTGTTACAGGTTGATGCCTGATTTTTTTTTTTTTTTTTTTTTTTGCCTTTTTACATGTGAAGAGTTCATTTGCAAAAATACCTAAAATCTCATACATATAAGGTTAAAAACTGACATCAGCACATCTGGATTTTATGTTGAGATTTATTTTGGTATGTTAGGTGTTTGGCACATCTCATCACTGACGCATGAAAAGAAACAAAGCCAACGCAACAGCCAGACTCCCTCCCTCCTTTCTTTCTTTCTTTGAGTCTGTGAAGCAACAGAAGAAAAAAAGCAAAGTCTGCTGCGCTGAAACTGGCCTGAATTTCTGCTGCGCTCTTCAGATTACATGATTTGTCATGTGCCTAATCTGGAAGTCATCAAGTGCTGCAGGTTTTGCCAGAAGCTTCATCGTGGTCCACATGGAGGAGGAGGAGGAGGAACATTCAGGAAGTGACTCCTCTTCGTAGCGTCACAGCAGGTTCAAGTAGCTGCAAAAAAAAAGAGAACAAACAAGTGCTAGATGAGAAATGTGGGGTATCTACAAAACACACACACACACACGCACGCACACACACACGCACACACACACACACACAAGAGTTCAGTTCTGCATCAGTGGAAAAACTGATCACCCACTGGCTGGAAAACTTACCCACCCCCACCTCAACGGCCAAACCGAGGTCTGAGCACCACGCTGGCTCCTCCACTTGCTGTATCTTCCTCCTCCTCCTCCTCCTCGCTGTGAGGGTTTCATTGGATATGAATTGAAACCAGGCAGCTTTCTCATTTTTCCTTTTTTTCTCTTTATTCGTTTGTCAGAAACAAATTGGAATAGATAGGAGACTATCTCTGACTCCACAGACTCCAGCGCTCCGTGTTGGACGACCCTCCCTGAATCCAGACATTAATAATTAGAACAACAGCAATACTTCATACGTGTGACCTCATCGTCCAGTCCATCTCACACGCCACAAGGAGTTTGACTGGCTTTCCTCGCCGTCCGTGAGACGCGTCGCTGCCGAGACGCTTCATCCAAATACATTTCAAGGGTCTACAAAGACAGTACATTCTGTAAGCTTTAAAGGACTTTAAAGGACATCCGCTCTGACATAAGGCCATTTCTGTGAGTAGTTTATTCTGACTGAGTGGTGGTTCCCTTGTTTTTTTTTTTTTTTTTTTNTTTTTTTTTTTTTTTTTGTTTTTGTTTTTTTTTTACTCACACATGGCAAACAGATTAAAGAACTAAATCCAGGTTTGCTGTTCGTTATCTGGCGAGGAAACACCAGTTTTTTTAAGGCAAGAGTGATGTCATCAGCGCAGCCGTGGATGAAGCCGACTATCATCCTCCCATCATAACTATGTACAATATACATACTCACACTTATTTACAGGATGACAGACAGACGGGGAGCACCGACACAATTAACACCAATATAATAACACAGACACAGCACCTCTAGTGGCAGAAAGACACACAAAACACGCTGAGAAATAAACTTGGCACTTTTAGATTTTTCCCACATTAAAAACAACAAAAAAAAAGAAAATCAGTCTTAGTGGTAAACAAAATAAAAGCCTCAATTCAGAGGCTGGCCCCCGAAAACGTGGCAGTTGCCCTTTCTGAGCCTCTCTTCCTTCTCCATGTTGGATAAAAGTGTGTTAACCTCAGAGGAGGCAGATGAGGCTCTTTCCCTCCTCGATCTCCTCCTGCACCTTGTCGCTGGACGTGGCGATCTCAGCCTGCGCGGAGAAGACGGCACAGATGAAGGTGAGCACGGTGCCGCCCATGGCGGTGTAGAAGGCCCAGCCCATGGAGCAAAGCCCCGCCCGGTACGGCGCAGCATCAGGACCGCAGTACAACTGCACCTTGTCTGAACCCCAACCAGCAGGGTACAGCATCAGACCCAGGATCAGAAACAGACCTGCAGGGGAGTTCAAAGGCTGTTAATTCAACTGATGGAAGGTCTGGCAGATGATATAGACTACCTCTATGTAAACTTAACCATTTTAAAAACTCATTTTGTGCCTAATTCAATTAAAATTTTAAACAATGTTGACTGAGGCGGCAGGGTTGTGCAATAGCTTCAGCTTTTATCTGGTTGTGTATGAGTGCAATATGTGTTATGTATAATATGTGGAATTTTGTGCAGTATGTGTAATTTGTGCAACATGTAATTTTGGGTGTGATTTACTACAAGAGGCAATTATAAGTGAACAGCATTCGTATCACAGATCATTAAAATATGGGTCTGGGAAATTAAGGCGTTCATTTTTGCGATTATTGGACTATTATGTGGAACTGTTTAACGTGTTAAATAAATAAATAAAATAAAAAAATAAAAAAATAAATAAATAACACTATTATTACATCCGTTTTTTCACTTCCTGAGGCTATGCTAACGTTTTCGTTTTTCCCCCACTTCCTGTGGCTAACGTTATATGCTAACGCTAATTACGGAGAGGGAAAAGATAAGATTTTTATTCGGAAAATTCTACTGTATAAAGTTGCAGGATGACTCTTGTTGAAACCAGACAAATTAAGATGTGGCTTTAATCATCAAAAACACAAAAACAACTAAAAGAACGTCACAGCCTTTTAGCCTCACTTTAGCTTTACTGCGTTACTGTGCGTGAGATATTCAAGCTAGCGCTAACTAACCCGACACAAACAGGATTCAGTCTTTTCAGAATAAGATGAACTTCCCCTTGAACAGTCATATTTTCAGAATAAGATGATTTTCTTCCAACAAGTTGACAACATGTCAACTTGACCAGTTACTACCTGAAGCATGAATAACATGCTAACATCTTTTAACATATCAACCAAGCTAGTTTCCGCTCTGAACTCAATAAAATTGTCTGTTAAGCCAAAAGAAAGAATATCATGAAAATAAGCCAAATGAATCCATTACAAAATAAAATTACTCCTTTAAGATAAAATAAATCAGTTCAGTTCAGTTGTTTATTCAGTTCTCTTGTATCTAAAGATATAAAATTATAAAACAGGGAATCTATCTGATTCAATCTATAATGATTACAAGTTTACAAGTTTCTGCGATTAATTAGTTAATTTTTTTTAAATTGATTCACAGCCCTATTAAAATATAGTAGCATACAGTGCAATCTTCAATAAAATCCCACATTCTTAGATTCTTTGCTGTAAATTGGAGGGTTTATCCTGAGAGTGATGCTGAAGGGGAAAAAAACCACGATAATTAAAACCAGAAAATGCTATTTAAGCCCTTTCAGTGCCAATCAGATTCTTTAAAACATAACGGTTTTATATGAGCAGCCACAGTAATTCCTGTGGAAATCTGCTGTTTTCACGGATTAAAAAATGTCGTTTATGTAAAATTTTGACCCCATTGTGACACCACAGGAAACAAAAATCAGCACAACTATGAATATCTTTACAAATATCATGGAAATCTGGCAGGTAGCTGTAAAGCCATCTTGTTCTAGATTTAAGTGTTGGACAAGATGATAGAGTGACATCTCCATCCTTTTTGCTCCGCCACTAGTGGAAAAAAAAAAAAAAACCNGGAAAAAAAAAAAAAAACCACAGGACTTGAGCAGAAATGTACTTCACGCTCTGAGGGACTTTTGTTATTGATGTCTGCTGCAAATGATCTTTGTGGACGAAACCATCCTCTAGTCCAAAAACATTTCCTGTCAAAGCACCACAACGGCATTCTCAGCGTCCCATCAGGACAAAAAAAAATGTAATGCAGGCAGAAATGATTTCCTGACGGCTGTTTGAAACGTGACTGAAGATAATCACAACAAGACCTCCAGAATGGTGAAATCCCCAGACAGGAAAGAGAAACCCAAGCCTGGACCTTAACGAACGACAGAGAATACAGAACAACAGGAAAAGGTAGCTAAAGGTCTGGACTCTCCAGCGTCCTCTGTCTCTGTGGAAGGACAGGGTCACTTCCTGTGTAACCGTGACCCACTTCCACGCCGCACTGTCCCGGATTCAGCATCTTGACGCTCGTCATGCACAGATTGATGCTGTTATGAGGTGTGGCTTCATTCTGAAGGCTCGTTTTCTGTAGCTTAATGCCAAAATTCATTTGTTTATCAGATCAGGAGCCTAGATAATCAGGTTGAGTGTTACTTTCCACTCTTTCCGTGGGAGTGGAACCATCAGCTGATCTGCCGCAAATGAAATCTCAGGAGAAAAGATCCACACTAATATAATTACAGATAATAAACGACTTCAAAAGAAAAGCCAGACGTAGCCTTAACCAGGCTAACTCTCCCTCCTTTTGCCCTGCTTCTTTTCTGGAACTCTCTCTCTCTCTCTCTCTCTCTCTCTCTTCTCTCCTAATCTCTCCCTCCATTTCCTTTCTTTCTTTCTCTTCCCATTCTCTCCCTCTTCAAGCGCCCAATATCGTATTAAACAAGGAAATGAAAAGTAGGTCATAAATTCTTTCCACATGTTGCTGCATTGCCCTGAAGTCCAGACCAGCTCCAGTGATGGATTGAAGGTATGGTTTTAATTCTGTGCCCCACCCCTNCCCCCCTGCACACTGGACCGTCTAACCTAATATCCCGCTACACTCCACCCTCCCACTATTCTCTCTGCAAAGTCGTCACGGTAACTTCCAAACTGTCAATTCTTCACCACGGATCCTTTTTTTTTTGTTTTTTTATTTTTTGGTAGGTGCCCGCCCCTCTGAAAAAAAAAATAAAAATCTGGGTGCCCCTCTTCTTTCCAGGAAAAGAGATCAGGAGTGGGTCAGCCTGTAGGATCCACGGGAGAAGAGACGGCAAGAGGGCAACAGGAAACGCTGGCGGCACGAGGAGATTTAGGAGTGAAAGGATTGTTTTTCTCTTTCCGTCCTGCGTCTTCTACCCTCTTTCATTCCTCTCCAATACTACAAGTAAAGAACGACTCAAAGGCATCTTTAAAGGACCATACCAGTGATTTTGCAGGTTTGAGCCCAATAAATACTACATTACATAAACGTTACATTACTGGCAATCATTTTCCAAAACATAAAACTGTAGTTTTTGTGTTATTTTGCTAAATCCCCTAATCTTTCAAAATCAAATATTCAGATATTACACACAGATTAAAATTCAATGTTTCACCTGCTAACAGTTACGAGTGAATGTAGAGGGGACGGTTGTTTTAATTTCGGGTAAAAGTCGTCTTCTCCTGGTCTACATTTCCTGGCGGAGACATACATTTTCTTCTGGCAGCTCAGTTAAATGAAATAACTTTGACAAAAAATATGAACGAAATTTTGTTCGCTGATGGATTATTTATCTCAGACCTGCGTTTATGGAAGCATTTAAGCGATCGTGAGCTTCGTAAGGCTGCATCAATATTAGCAGGAGAAACGTGGATTTTTAAGGTGGGTGTATCACTTGAATATTTGATTTTAAAAGATTANTATTAGCAGGAGAAACGTGGATTTTTAAGGTGGGTGTATCACTTGAATATTTGATTTTAAAAGATTAAGATCAAGATTATTGCAAAATATCAGGAAAGCTGAAATACGGTTCTATCCTTTGGGAAGTGATTGTCAGTAACGTAACGTGTGAAAATTGACTATATTAGGCTCAAACATGCAAAATGGGTGGTATGGTCCTTTAAAATTCAATGCTAACACATATGTCCAAATGTAGAAGGGATGGTCACTTTTAATTTCTCATTAAAAGCCGTCTTCTCCTGGGACTATATTTTCTGGCGGAGACATACATCGTCTTCCGAGCAGCTCCGTGTTGGATTGGTTCAATAAAAACACTGAATAAACATGTTATTTGTTGTGATGGATTATTTATCTCAGCACGTTTTAAGTCTCTACAAGTTGATTTTTTATAGCGTACTGGAATGAACTGAAACAATGGCAGCCTGGAAGGTAGGAAAAACAATTCTAAAACGTACTGCAAGAGTAGCATGTTTGGCAGTAATGCAACAGCACGCAAGTTGTATTTATTATTAGCCTCAAACATGCAAAATCACCGGTATGCTCCTTTAACATTAGTTGTTACAAACAGCCTGAGACCAGGTGATATTAAAAAAAAAGAAAAAAAAAACATTTCTAATCAGTCACAGTTTGCTGCTCTGCTTTTTTTTTTTTTTTTNTTTTTTTTTTTTTTTTCAACACAACACATCTCACATCAGATTCATTATCACGTTGCTAAGATACGGTTGTTTCCCTTCCTGCCCGAGGCTTAGTCATGGTCCACGGTCCAACTACGACCACGTCTGTGAGTCGCGGCGAGAGGGGAAAGTTTACGGTCGGCAATAAACCATTCGCCACCGAACGCACAACAGTTGGAGACAGTTTTACGACGGAGTTTGTTTGCCGTCTTTGTAATCTCTCTCGGCTGGATTGAGACGTGAGTGATGATGAGCGAGGAAGACGTTCCAGTAAAATGCAGAATTCACTTACAGGTAGTGTGATGGCGTGCGAGAATTTACGGGCATTCCAGGCAGGATACAAAGGTCACCACCGCGACCCCGATCAGCAGCCTGCAGGCCTGTTTTAGCCATTTGATTACGTAAGGCAGGATGAATGGATGAAGGAGGAGAAGAAGAAATCGAACTGTTGGACTTTAGCTTCACGACACCTGAGACGAGACGGCGTGGCTAGCGTTTGTCATGATGTTTTGGTTTTTTTTTATTAAACTCTAATAAGTAATAACATCAACCATACACACGTCGATACACAAAACAAATAAAAAGAAGAAAAGGACAACAAAACTAAATGCGACGCTACAAACACGACTAAATAAAAATTGCCAGCGCACACCTCAATCAAAAAAACATCCAAATAAATTTAAGTTTTGTCCCTTTTTTAAAGGACCATACCAGTGGTTTTTGCATGTTTGAGCCCAATATATACAACCTGCATACATGTTAAGTTAGTTGAGTTACTGGAATGAACTGAAATCAAAGGCAGTCTGGATGGTAGGAAAAATAATTCTAATATATACTGCTCCAGTTGTATGTTTTGGAATTTTGTCAGTAACGTAACAAGTATGTGGGTTGTATTGAGCTCAAACATGCAAGTGCAAAACCACCGGTGTGGTCCTTTAAGTAGCAATATGACTGCCATCTTTCCATTAGGAGTGAATGATATCACTCTGGCTGATACCAAACCGCCGCACCGACTCTCCCTCCTAATCATTATTTCCACGACGTGTGCCGAAGCTCCGGTAATGAGAAAACTGGTTCCAGGCGGCAGATGTTTGGAAGAGGATTGACCTCAGATGGGAAGATTGTGATGCTGCTGCCAGAGATGTTCACGTCACCGCGCTGGAATCACCCCAAAAAAGCCCTTTAACCTTAATCTGCTCACACGCTGACATCACCGCTGACCAATTTCTCCACCGTCCATCATGACAAACGAAGGTTTTACAGACAAAGATCCAGGTTACCTTCTGTAAGAGAGAGGAGGAATCTCTAATAGGTCTATTTTACAGCAATTTCCTGTTAAATTTTCTAATTTTGAAGGTGACCCACTCTCTTTTAAAGGACCATACCATCCATTTTGCATATTTGAGCATAACATATTAAATTTTCATACATGTAACGTTACTGACAATCATTTCCCAAAGGATAATACCATATCTCAGCTTTCCTGATATTTTGCTAAATCTCTTAATCTTTCAAAATCAAATATTCAAGTGATACACCCACCTTAAAAATCCATGTTTCTCCTGCTAATAGTTACACAGCCTTATGAAGTCACGGTCCTTTAAATTTTTCCATAAACGCAGGTCTTCTTTTGGGACTATATTCCCCGGTGGAGGCATACATTCACTCCACGCTTTTTATTGAGCTTAAACACTAAAATTACATAACTTCTAAAAAAACCTGAATACACGTCTTGTTGGTGATGATGGATTACCTATCCCAAGAACGTTTACAGTATCAACAAGTTGATTTTAATAGCAGAATGAACTGAAACCAATGGAGGTCTGGAAGGTAGGAAAAACATTTTTAATTCACCGTTCCAGTAGTATGCTTTGGGAAATGATTGTCAGTAACGTTACATGTATGAAAATTGAATATATTAGGCTCAAACATGCAAAATGGGTGGTATGGTCCTTTAACATGTATGCGGGTTGTACATATTGGGCTCAAACATGCAAAAACCACTGGTATGGTCCTTTAAGTTAGATTACTTGCAGTGTTAGGAGTAACATGAAAGCCTTGATATTTGCTCCATCATTTGATTTCTGCTTTCATCTGATTAAAACCAAATTCTGATCAAATTATTGGTTTGCCTGGAAACTGATATTGATCGATTGGAAAAACTGCAAAATCAACAACCTGTAGAAACACATCAACACTCACAGCATGTTAGCTCTTATCTCTTCCTGTGGCTAAAATGAGCAACGTGTTTTTAGCCGGAGACATATGACGGAAACACTCCCGCCTCCTCTGCTGTCTGACGCTTCTCTCGTCCCCTTTCCTCTTCCTCTTCCTCATCCTCTTCCTCATCCTTACTCAGACTATTATTCCCCTGCCATGTGTCCCAGACTCCCAGGACTATGTTTGGAAGATGAGTAAAGGCTTTTTCAGGTGAACCACATGTTTTTCTGACTTCATTTAAAGGACAATACCAGTGATTTTGCAGGTTCGAGCCCAATATCTACAACCATTTCCCTAAATATACTCTGTTAACGGTAAATTTTAAAATTTTTGTTCCTACCTTCCAGACCGCCACTGCTTTTAGTTCATTCAAGTACGATTTAAAATCAACTTGTAGAGACTTGAAATGTTCTTGAGATAAATAATCCATCACATCAAACAACATGTTTATTCAGTTTTTTGTCGAAGTTACTTTATTGAACCGATCCAACACAGAGCTGCTCAGAAGATGATGTATGTCTCCGCCAGAGAATATAGTCCCAGGAGAAGACAGCTTTTAATGAGAAATTAAAAGTGACCGTCCCTTCTACGTTTAGACATACATGTTAGCAGGGTAAACATTGAATTTTAAAGGACCATACCATCCATTTTGCATGTTTGAGCCTAATATATTCAATTCTCGTACATGTTAGGTTACTGACAATCATTTTCCAAAGGATAAAACCGTATCTCAGCTTTCCTGATATTTTGCAAAATCTCTTAATCTTTCAAAATCAAATATTCAAGTGATACACCCACCTTAAAAATCCATGTTTCTCCTGCTAATAGTTACACAGCCTTATGAAGTCACGGTCCTTTAAATTTTTCCATAAACACAGGTCTTCTTTTGGAACTACATTTCCCGGTGGAGGCACACATTCACTCCACACTTTTTATTGAGCTTAAACACGAAAATTACATAACTTCTAAAAAAAACCTGAATACACGTCTTGTTGGTGATGATGGATTACCTATCCCAAGAACGTTTACAGTATCAACAAGTTGATTTTAATAGCAGAATGAACTGAAACCAATGGAGGTCTGGAAGGTAGGAAAAACATTTTTAATTCACCGTTCCAGTAGTATGCTTTGGGAAATGATTGTCAGTAACATTGCATGTATGAAAACTGAATATATTAGGCTCAAACATGCAAAATTGTGGTATGGTCCTTTAACTGTTTCTGTTCTAAAAGTCCCTCTTTATGTTTTTTTTTTGAGATGAGTTCTATCTCAGGTCATCCTGCCTGCACCGTGTCCTCCGCCACACGCCCACCTTTGCTATTTGAGCCTGGACCAAATAAACAACTGTGGGAGAGGACGGCCATAATGAACAGAGAGCCAAGAGGACGATCCCATGGCTTCCTCCCCGCCATAACTCACCACGCCAAGTCAAAGCCGCCAAGATTTAGCTTCAAACACACAACCGTAGACTCAGAGAGACACAATGAGACACACACCCTTCACACACACTCAGACGCGTGCACATTGGACTACTTTCACATCAGATCAGCCGTCAGGAACGCTGCAGCTGAGCGGGAAGAAAATAAATATTTGGGTCAGGGCTGCCTGGAATGACAGATGTGAGGGAGGAATCCAGCTCCACGTCTTTGAAAACTCTGACAGCTGGCTGAAAGTTCAGTCATTATACCGGAGAATCAAACACACAATTGCAGCCGTGGGAGTTGTGGCGCTTGTAATGAATACGTGAAGGCAGCCGTGTTGAGTTTCTGTGCAGAGCGTAACTTCTCATTTACCTCCACGGAAAAAAGAAAGAGAAACCGATCAAAACAGGCTGGAAAGAGCTTTACCTTTAGCTCACACACACTGACATACAACAATATAAAATGTGTGTGTGTGTGTGGAGTGTGTACATTTCCCCCCCCTCTGAAAACTGACCATACTCCCACGTATGAACGTTCACTTTCTGTGACTCCTATTTTAAATCATCATGATGATGCTTTCATATCGATCAGATTAAAACCGGATCATTGATTATTTGCCATTTTTTCTGTCATGTTTCTTTGTTTTTGATCTTTGTTATTTACCTGTTTCTTCACCTGCGGCTTCTATTGCATCATCCGGCCGTTTGAGGAGAGGGAATCTCTCTTTGAATCACCTCTCCCAGGTTTCTTCTATCTTTCCTTGTATAATAAGTTTTTTTTTTTTTTTAGGGAGTTTTTTCTCGTCTTTTAGAGAGTTTGTGCTGGACAGGAAGCATTAACGTCTGTAAAGCTTTGAGACGTTGGATGTGATGCTGCACAAATAAATTTGACTCACCTGCGATCCCCTGCAGCAGTCCGCACACGTTGAAGATGCTCTTCTTCATGATGCTTTGGAAGCACATGGTGAAGACGGAGATGAAAGCCACGGCACAGAGCAGCAGGATTCCCGCCGCCAGGAAGATCGACGTGGCCTGCCAGAACCCGCTGGCAATCTCGCCAAAGTGCACCGCGTACGGCCCGCACAGTATTCCACGCTGCAGGTGAGGCAGTTTTATACAGCGGCCGTAGATGCCCAGCGTGGGCCGGTAGGCTTCTCCAGCTGTGGCGGCCCCATGGAGGCTGAAAACGGCGTCAGGCGTACGGGGGAATCCCACCAGCCAGTCCGTGCTCATGAAGGCGAGGAGCTCGCCGAACGCGGCCACGATGCTCAGCAGAGTCCACAGCATGGAGCGGCAGGTGACGATGACATGGCACATGCTGGCGGCGTGTGCGGCGTCCGTCTGNCCACAGCATGGAGCGGCAGGTGACGATGACATGGCACATGCTGGCGGCGTGTGCGGCGTCCGTCTGGTTCGATTTTCTGTGCCGATAAAAAGGTCAAACGTGGATCAGGGAGTCTCAGGAGAGAGAGGGAGGAAGTAGAGATCCTCCTCTGCTGGAACCGTGAGAGAGAATGAATAACAGGAGGAGGAGGAGGAGGAGGAGACACGTTATCGTAAACGGTCAGGTCAATGATTCATATCTGCTGCTTACTCTTTCTCTCAGTGTTGTTCTGTCACAGCTTCGACTCTCTCGCTCCCGTTGTTTCAGTCCGCCTCCTTTCGTTGGGTCTCAGATTCTTTGGTGTCTTTTTCTGTTTGGTTTGGTGTCTACATGGTATTGACGGGGCATTCCCTGAGCCAGCCGGCTGGCGTCACATCGGACACACCTAAGAGATAAAAGACACAGAGAGGAAGGTCGGAGATTTAATTGCAAGTATAAAATGTGCTTTTGTGTCGCTTCAGCAATTACAGTTCTCAGTCATGATCCTCCTGTCAAATGTAGAGAAGAAATGTGAGGAGGAAGAGCAGAAAAGGAGGAGGTGCAGACTTTAGGAGAGGCTCTAATGAGCTGAAGTGGCCTCTTCTCTTTCTGAGTGTTTATTCTCAGACTCCACACAGCGTTCTGCTTCATGTGGATCTACAGCAATAAATCCTGAAAGATAGAAACCAAAACGCTATTTTCATGCTTATCTGTGTGGAGGAGGTGGGGATGGAATGACCGAACCGATGGGAAATAAGAGGAATGAGAAACGGATGCAGACGGACAGAAAAACAAGCCGGAGGCCTCTCATCCAGCGGCTGACCTGGGGTCGGCTAACGGCGGCTGTCAGGGCATCACATGACCACTGATAACCTCTGAGTCAGCGACACCACAAGGTTCATCATCCCTTCTCAGAAAAGCCAGATTTCACCCAACAGCAGAATAAACTCACGATGAAGACGAATCTGTCGTATCGCAGGAATGATTAGACATTTTTATTCATATAAACGTCTTTTTGCTGAGTGGATAAACACAGAAGTGATGTAATCTGTAGTTTGAGGAAGAAAATACTCATAAATTGATGAGTTTTTAGGCAAAGAAAAGAACGTCACATAAAGAAACTCAAACCTATTACTTACGTTTATACTCTACACACTTTTGTTCTGCAATTAAGGCAAAAATGCAGTAAGACGTGTACATGGACGGCATTAATAGGATTCCGCAGTTCGCCGAATAACGTGTTGCGTATTTGGAGGAGTCTGACATGTGAGGTTTTTACTGATTATACAACATTTCATGATTCTTACATGAAGAGATTACTATATTTTGTCATTTTTCTCTGCATATGTACATTATAAAAGTCACTGCAACAAAACGACAAAAAAGTGACAAAGCTGCATTTGAAGGCACTCGTGCAGCACCTGTTCAAAACATGCGTGTTCAGAAAGGGCTGGAGTTCATGATGTCCAAATGTAAAATTTCTGCCTTGAATCGAGACGTGCAGTGAGCTACCAGGTACAGCTGCATCATGTAATCCAATGCAACCAACAGATCTGCAGTAAATTCTACCTTTGGATTGTATGTCACAGTACAGTACCTGATAACCTGTAACTCTGCTTTGCAGGCTGCTAGAAAGTCTTTCAAAATGCATTGAACTGCTTAATGCATGACGAAAATATAACTAACAATAGGAGTTTACTTCAGTTTAAAATAAGAGTTTTGATTTTAAACTGCCTCAGTGTCTACCATAATTTAGTCCTGCATGTCCTCTGAGCTAGCTTTGTTTGCTGTACGGGGTCGGGTTGAGACCGTGGAGCTGGACTGGAGCGTATCCTGCCACGCGGACTACTTTTTACTGCCACAGCTCAATTTGAGAACCGCTCATCCAAACAACTTCACGTGACGCTGCACGTCTTTGGGTCCTGAGCAACAAACTGAATATCAGCCTCATACAGCGCCGGCTTCTAGAGCTTTCTGTCTTTATAGTTAGGAAGATAATTTCAGCACAGAGCTGTCTGACACCCTGACCACACTAACATGGATATTTTAAAAAAAACTCTGCGTTTTGGCCTCTCATCCACACGCAAACGGCGTTTTTAGGATGCTCGAACGGAGATTTTCTAAAACGGCTTCTAAAGTGCAGATTTCCAAAAACTCTGCTTCCTGTGTATCCGTGTGGACGGATACACAGGAAGCTCCGTCCAAAACGGAGCGTTTGGAAAATGATGACGTCAGAACTAAACTTGCGCATGTTAACTGTTGCTTTGTGCGATGAGCATGGGCCAGAAACAACAACAACAACAACAACAACAACAATGGCGGCGACCCGGTTTCTTTACGTTTGGTTAGCAACATCAGTCGCAGGTTTACAGGTTAACTTGTAAAGGTCTGCTGCAACTTTACCAGCAGACAACGGCGTCTGCAGCTGCTGCGCCCAATATTACCGGTTCCACGGCGTCTGCTGGTTAAAGTCCATCAGAAACGACGGTCAGACTTTATCGCCACCTGCTGGTCCGGCGTTTGTAGCCGTCTGAGCGTTCTGGTGTGACAGAGATATTTTGTAAAACGCTGCTTGTGTGGACATTTTTTTTTTTTAAATATCCGTTTAAAAGCCTGTCCGTATGAGTGTGGACGATCAGACTCAGATCAGATATTCTCTGTAATCTGGATCTGTTCCCTCTCAGACAAATCAGACATTTCTCTCTTCCACATTCTGCAGCTTTCCAGAGCTTCAGCAGAGATCTGAGCCACGCTAACAGATTACAGAACATACATCACAGCAGGAGTTAAAGCATGCATCGCAGGTTAGCGTGTTCGTGTTATAAATGCGGTTCTGGGCCCAGGCTGACGTTGCTGCTTTTCCTTTCGTCTTCTTTTCTTCTCGCCTCCTCTTGGGAGTCTGTTCATCATTCTGAGAGCAGAGAGCCCACTCTGCAACCCCGCAGCACGGCGCAGGACACGGTGGTCCCACCGCGGTCTCAACTCAGCGTGCGTGTGCATGTATGTGTGTGTGTGTGTGTGTGTGTGTGTGTGTAAGACTTTGCAGCATTATACAAACTTTGATCTTTGTTTTCCTGTTGAGATATCAATACTTCTTTTTTTCTTCTTTACCGGCAAAGAAAATGACCCAGATCTGTGGTCTCCTACAGACTTGTGTGTGTGTGTGCATGTGTGTGTGTGTGTGTGAGACAGTTTGGACTGTTTAAAATGGGTGAGATCATAAGAACAGGCACAGACCGCCTCCTCTGTGGGATTTGGACCCAAATTAATTTTATGAATCACAAATGTCCTCATTGCCTCACCATGAACAGATGCAGGAACAGATGCAGACAGACACACACACACACACACACACACACACACACACACTGCCTGATCTTTCTGAGAAGCTCTTTCCACCCTCATACCACCTGATGGGAAGTCAAACCAAAGGTCCTCTGACGGCTCATGTTTGACGTTGGGATTTAAGACAAATGGCTTTTCTGGGCTGAGCTGTGGGCGGATCCAAACAGATGTGGGCGGATCCAAACATTTCGGGTCAAACTGCGAGTCAGTTGCAAAGACTAATTCCTCACTGACAGGAATATTGTTGGAAAACACTTTGGAGCTGAAACAATTTGAACCAGCTGTTCAGATACGGAGGTGAGTGAACCCCTTTGAAGACCTGCTCATTTAACCTTTGACCTGGGAGGGGAGCATGACTGCATGTGTGTGCGTGTGTGTTAGTCACGTGCATGGTGGTTACACATTCTTGTGAATCCTGAGTCGTTTTCGGACCTGTCGTCTGTTTGCTCTGGTATGAATTTGTGAATTAGTTGTTAGTTTCGTTTATTCTCGGTCGTTCGGTTTGATTTGAACAAACGCTCTCATTGGCCGGAAATGTAAGAGTTAGGAGTGACAGAATCAAAACAGGAAGAAGATCAAACGTGGAATAATTACAGAATTTGTAGACGTTCTTAGGCGTAGACACCATACAATCATCAGGTCACCATGACAACCAAATGACTCGCTCCAGAGTTCGTTTGGACCAGGACCACTTCCTCCTGCTGGGTTCAGATGAACTGTACCACAGAAAAAAATGTACCTAAATCACCTGGACAAAACCACTTTGTCAGACAGGTGGAAAGCCAGCTACGTGGCATTAGCTAGCCGACAAGTCTGGACGAGTGGAGAAAGTAAAAGACTTTGCTGATGTGCTTGTTACGGCTCTGAAACGTGTCCACGTGTCCGGGTATTCATGTTTCTCGTGTTTTTTATGAGGATCTCTGTTTCTCTGTGCTTCATGAATTTTGTTAGCCAGTATTGGAGCTTCTTCAGCTCCATCGGATCCCCACTTCCTGGTTTGGTCTTCTTTAGACATCAGTTCCGTAGATCTCCTGTCAGGAACTGGCAGCCATTTTTCCATCTTTATAATCCTTAATGGAGGAAGCATACATCAATCGTTCTTCCTCACCTCCTCTGTCAAAGTTGTTCGCCATTGTTTGCCCTAACCCTAAGACATCCTCAAGCGTTGCCCCGCTAGACGTTTTGGCTGCAATTACGTTGCACAAACCATCCGTTAGGCTTCGTCTTCTCACGTTTCCAGACAGATTTGCGTGGTTTCCTGCAGGTATTCTGTGCATGTAAGGCTGCAGGATTTATGATTTCCTTTACATTTTCTGAGAAACCAGAGGGGAGCCTGAGGATTATTTGAATCTCAGTTTACATGCACAAAGGAGTTTACGGCCTTCACACCACCCCACCGACTCCCAACATTAATCCCCATGTACACACACACTTACAAGGCTCCCCGCCATCTGACCTTTGCCCCTGAAACAGTGAGCTGGTAACCCACAGCATGAAGGAAAAAAGAGCATCTCCACAGCTAAAGGGTCAACCAGAAAGGGTTAACTAGTAATCAGCAGAGTGAACATGTCAAACAGTCTATTTACACACACACACACACACACACACACACACACACACACTCCGAAACAAAAACCTTTAAGTCCACAGTCCCCTTTCAAAGTGTCCACTCAGCCTTTCTCTTATCAAAGCAACAAAACAGCAGGAAACACCTTTCCACGCCGCCTCTGACAGGAAACAATCTACATATGTATGGACATACCGCAAGTGGAGCAAAGCGTCACCATGGAAACCGTTTGTTCAGATCCAGATGAAAGTTTTAGGGAGTATCTGTGAGGTCCACATGCCGACGAGCGCTAACACCATCAGGTAACGATTACTGTGCTGATCTACAGCTAATCGATCAATAAAAGTCTCTTTTAGGAGTCCCAGCATGCACCTCTGCTGGCTGCCGGAAGCTTTTCTGGAAGCTTTCGGCTTTCAGCGGAGCAGATTTCAAACAAAGAGTGTGTGGATCTGTCTGAATGAAGACAAGCTGGCGAGACGCTGGACGTAAACGCAGGAGATGGACGGTTGCAGAGAGCCATGAATACCAGCTTTTCTTCTCTAATAACAGCTCGATTTAAAATGAACCGCACGGAGGGAAAAGCAGATTTACAACAGTCCTCAGGTCAGGGACAATCATAAAAAATAAAAAAAATTCATAGAAAGACAATTAAAGACTCTTCTAGGAACAGCTGCAGCCAATAAGAAAGCCTCTGTTCAGACTTTCCAGCCACTCATCACTGAGGAGTTTGATTCACGACCAGAACATAAAATACTCACATCCGATTACATCAGTCATGTGAGGATGAGAAGCCAGCTGGCAGGTCATACGTGACCAAAGTAAACTCACGCAGAAATATTCCACATGTCTAAGGAAAAGAAGGAAATATTCCAACCTGTCTCCATCGGTCTGTGGACAGTCCAGCTCTCCTGGAGATGTGGCTTCTTCTCCCCGACTCTCCTCCTCTAATGCTTCTCTGAGACTCCAGCTCATGGANCCCCCCCGTCCCGCCTCCTGGACCTCCACATCTGCTCTGATTGGCTAAGCCGTCGCCGGAGCCACACTTCTTGAGAGGGTCCACATGGTGTCCATATTTCAGCTGAATCTGGGTTAAAATAACAATAGCTGCAACTATAGAAGGTCTCTCTCTCTCTCTCTCTCTCTCTCTCTCTCTCTCTCTCTCTCTCTCTCNATGTCTCTCTGTCAATGTCTCTCTCTCTCTCTGTAATCTCTCTCTCTCTCTTTCAATGTCTCTGTCAATCTCTCTGTGTTTTTTTCTCTCTCTCTCTCTGTCAATGTCTCTCTCTCGCTCTCTCTCAATGTCTCTGTCAGTGTCTCTCTCTCTCTTTCAATCTCTCTCAATGTGTTTTTCTCTCTCTCTGTCAGTCTCTCTCTCTCGCTCTCTCTCTCAATGTGTTTCTCTCTCTCTGTCAATGTCTCTCTCTTGCTTTCTCTCTTTCAATGTCTCTCTCAATGTCTCTCTGTCAATGTCTCTCTGTCAGTGTCTCTTTCTCTCTCTTTCAATGTCTCTCTCTCTCTCTCTGTCGTCTCTCTCTCCTCTTTCTCTCTTTCAATGTCTCTCTCTCTCTCTCGTCTCTCTCCTCTCTCTTTCAATGTCTCTCTCTCTCTCTTTCTCTCTCTCTCTCTCTCCTTTCCACAGCCAGCAACATGTTATCAGCCCAAATGAGAAAACTGCTTTTTCACTTAACACACTAAAACTCACCACAAAGTCACACACTCACACACACACACACATAAAAACAAGCCTCGTCTGGTTTCTGTCATTAACCAATACATACCACAACACACACACACACACACTGTTTCAACAACAAACATCTGACTGGCAGATTAGATAGACGCCTGGTTAACTGTCTGACTAATAGATTACCTTTCTGGATGATGGGAGCAAAGCATTCTGGGATTTCTCATGCGTGCATTCAGCTGCGGCGCTCGTCTGACTTTGTGTTGAAACAAATGAGTTCCATATGAAGACACAAAACGACTCAAACAGGAAGAGAAGCCGAAAGGCCAGCAGGCATTTGAATGCAGCGTAGGAACGCCTGAGGAAGACGCCGTTCTTATCAGGCTGAATGGAAGCTAACGCCATAAACGGCTCCAAACAGCTTTTCCAACACGCCTGTACCGTGTCATAAAACCGCTGCGTTTGTGAAATGGATTAGAGAGGTTAATGGGCCGTTTTAAAAGCCATCCAATGTCCCCATATAAGTCTAGAATATCATAAAAAAGCCGTCTCTCTGCACTCCTAAAATCCCATACATACCTCAAAAAAAAAAAAAAAAANAAAAAAAAAAAAAAAAAAAGTTTTTGTTCCCATCAATTTAAAATTTCACAAATCTCTAAAATCTGTTCAGCTTTCCTAATTCAGAAAATGCTCTGAGTTGGCAAAAAAAAAATCCAAACAGACTATCTTTTCACTCTTTCTATGTGGTCAAAGGAGTTTTTTTGCCCTGAGTTGTGTCTTTCAGGAAGCACTTCCTTTTAGGCCACTTTTAAATCCCTCTCCTGTATCTTTCTTTGAAATAAAATCCTGTTGCGATTGAAGAAATTATCTTTAAAAGCCTTTTTTGTGGCAGCGTTACGGGTGTCTGGTGAGGGCCACCTGAACCGAACCACTTACGCTGCGGTCCTGAAATCAGATCCATGACATTTGTGCTTACTGTTTTTACATCCTTGACCACGAGCGTCTCGTTTCTCACATGAAGTTTAGGATTTGGAGACGCAGATACAGATCAGAGGCTGACAGAGTATCCTCTTACAGGTCGGGAAAGACTAATGGAAAGCCGGCGGTGCTGCTGAAGCCGGAGCGAAGATGCTCTGGGTGATTTCTCTTGGCAGCTTCGGGGTTTCTGACACAGCACAGACCCAAACTTCAAAGAGCAGAAGAGACGGCAGAGAAATACCCTCAGCAGTTCAAATCACAGCGACACATCCGCACACGAGAACGCACAAACGCACACCAGGCTGACGCATCATTCACAAAGCTTCTCCGAGCTGCTGGTCATTCATCTTTCCTGTCAGACGCCATGTCAGTGTTATCGAAAAGATCTGAGGAAAGAGGACGAGTTTGAAGGAAAACAGAGTGAAACCTGATAAGAGTCAGGTAAGAGTTTGGGCAAAGGGATCCCATTTATTCGATTTAGCTCCAGTTCAGCTTATAATATGTTAAAAACTGTCCTGTCTCTTTCGTTCTTAGGTTCCTGATTTCAACAATAACATGAGATATTTTCCACTCCGGCTGAGGATTTCTCCCCAAACCCACAGCACAAGGTCTGTATCACATATAAAGCCAAGGTGTGGGATTGGAACACTTGCAGCCCACACCAAAGACCCACAGACCAGAACTGGAAAAGTCCTACTGTGGAGACAACCATACTCAAAGTCCGGCCTGGGGCCACATCCGGCCCTCCAGCACAATGGTGGCCCCTAAAAATAATTTTAAATCTCAAATGAAATATGAGTAATAAATAGTATTTAAGAAATTTAATGTTTTACTTGTGAATTAACAGATTTTCATAAAGTTGGAGAACGCAGTTGATGGGAAATGATCACCTGACTGTTTTGGATGCACGTTTGTCGTCTCTGCGCCGCACAAGTTTTATCCACGAAAACAAGCTAGCACTTTGTCGTGCCAACCTGGCTGTTAGCAAACAAAAATAAGTACTTCTATCAAAAAAGAGAAAAGTTGGTTGTGAAAACGTACAATTCAATGCAAAATGGACAGAGGATTATGTGTTTTTATTAGCGCCTCGTGCTAATCCTAAACAGCTGTGTTTAATCTGCGAAACAACAGCATCAAGCACCGCTATGAGACAAAATATGCTAACTTTCATTTGGCTTTTCCTCCCATTAGCACAACAAGAACAGAAATGATCGTCTTTTTCCTCAAGTTTTTGCAAGACCAACATTTCACGGTCCACGTTGCTTTCTAGTAATCTAAACAAATTTAACCTGCAGCTTAAAGATGGAGCAGCTAATTAGGGATCTTTTTTCCCACCGGCCCCTGGCTCCCCTTCATTTTGCAAAATTAGCCCCTAGCCAAAATGATTTGAGTATCCCTGAGCTAGAGGTATTAAACTATGCATAAAAAACCTGAAGTTTTCACCTGTGACCTAAATATCCAGGTGTGCCAAAAGCCTTATAGCTTAAAGTAGCATTGAGACTGAGTCAGGAAGGAACTGATTTCGTACTGCAGATACCCGACGCTTTATCTCGGTTTGTGCTGACACATGATTCCCGGACATGCCTCGGATATCTCAGTGAGGTTTTATCGAATCTCCATGTGTTTCTAATCGGAGCTGAGCCTGCATGTGTTACGTCACTCCAGCGGCCAGCCTGAACAGGGTTCACTTTTAAAACCCCCACATGGAAACAGATACACATGGAAAGATGGAAGCAAAGGATTGACGGATGGAAAGATTGGTCTAGAAGGCTCTAACAAGAGCCTATGGAGTTTCCATCTGAGGAAAATAACGATGGCTCACTGTGCAATGGAATTAGATGCAGATTACTGGTCGAAAACTCTCTAGTGTGTTAAACAAATACACACCTAGACTAGCAGAATATCTGATAGCAGCATATGGATTCCTTTCCTTCCATTTTAACACCTATTTTCTCATGGAAATGTGAAGCATTTCCCCTCGCGGATCTTATGGAGTCTTTGCTGCTGTACATTTGTTGGTTGGTGCAATCAGAGACGGCTGAGCTCAGGCTGAATCCCGCAGCTACGACCATCTGGCCGCTTCAATGCCACGCCTGCATAATCCCCGTCAACAGGCACATGGAGACAGATGTTTACCAGGCACAGAGGAAAGAACGGCCTGAGCCTGCTGAGCGCCACATACATAACAGTGACACGCTATTCCAGGTTTCATGGCTTCAGCGGGAACGCCAGAGGCGTAAAAAGTGAGATAAGAGGTGAAAAGAAAGATGAAATAATTATATTTTATTGCAAAGCTGCACAGAATGTTTGTTACTAAAGCGTATGTTTGTATATTATGTCACACTCTGAAGGTTTGCGTGCACGTTAAACCTTTAATTATACTCTTATTAAGGCGACTAGTGCAGCACCCATTCAAAACCTGTTTGGAACGGGCCGGACTTTATGGTGTGTGCCGCAGCCTGCCATAATTTAGTTCTGCACGTCCTCTGAGCTAGCTTTGTTTGCTGTATGGTGTCGGGTTGAGACCGTAGTGCTGGATGGAGTGTATCCTGCCACGAAGACTACTTTATACCAGCATAGCTCAATTCGAGAACCACTCATCCAAACAATTTCACACGTGACGCTGCACATCCTTGGGTCCTGAGCAATAAACGTGTTGAATTTCAACTTCATACAGCGCCGGGTTCTAGAGACGTTGATGCCACAGACAGATTTCTGCCTTTATGGTTAGATAAATCGATTTTCTCAAACATTAAACACCATAACTAGACTGAAGTCTCCTCTTAGATCCTCTAATCAGGGGTTTCTCGCCGTCCCTCGGTCAAAGTTAAAGACAAAGTACTTTTGCTGTAGCAGCCTCCAGGCTCTGGAAAAGCCTCCCCAACGATTAGGACTGGCAGAAACCTAGACTCTTTTAAGCGGCTTCTTAAAACATTTTTATAGACAGGCTTTTAACTGATTTGGTTTGTATTTTGTTTGTTTTAGCTATGTATTTGTTTTAATTTGCTTTTATTGTGAAGCACTTTGTGGGTTCTGCTCTTGATAGGTGCTATATAAATAAACTTTACCTTACCTTATGAATGGGAGTAAACTTACTCCAAGTAACAGACCTAGATTATGTGATTGTAAATCAATTTTTTCGGGATTATAAATATCATAATCAGAATAAGCCACCTCCTCATGCATTTCCTGGTGGACTCCCCTCATACTCCGATTACATAATGTATCATGTATCGGCGAACCACGGAGTCCTAGCACTTCCATCCATGTACGCGTCTTATTATTACTGCCTTAACTGAAGTAAAGTGAAAGATGAGCATCTATGTCAATCAATCAATTAATCAATTAACTTTATTAATCCCACAGGGGGAAATTCATTTGCTACCAAGAGCATCAGCATGTAAAACAGATAAAAAATTAAAAAAACAAGAAACATCATAACCATAACAATAAAATAATAAAACGACAAGGCCATTAAAAAATGATTAAGGCTTAAAAAAAAAAAAAAACTAAAAGTGATCATTAAAAAATTTCACAGCTGCTGGAACAACAGACTGAATCAGAATGTACGATTAAGTCTGAGCAGGTCAGAGAAAAATATGTCATTAATGAACGTACATCATAGCAGCAGTCATTTGTGAGCTTTTGCCCCCAAATATTTTGTTAAAAGAGCGATAAATTGGTCGTTGGTGGGCGTGTCTCGTACTGTGATCGATGTCTCGAGATTGACAACCAAAGATATCATCGTGATTTTTCTCACAATTGTGAAATCTGTAGGAGCTTTTACCTGACAACGTTTTTCATTTCCTAACTCCTATCCATTTATTTAATATGACGGCGGGGGTCAAGAGACAGATAAATTTCCCTGGTGAGGTCACACACATCATTTTTATCCATTACCTTCTCATCTTGTATTCGGCGTATCTGACTGTGGGAGTATCGTGTGTGCAGCAACCGGCTAATTTATGAACCGCTGGACTGTAAACACACGGATGTGCTGAAGGTTAGGAAATCCCAACAGTAAACTGCAGGGGGAGGAAGACGGGAGCGTGGGAAAGAATACATGTGAATGGTGCAGAGACGTCTGCGGTCACGGCAGCAGAGCACCTGTGAGAGGCATGGCGTTAACGTGTCTGCCACAGAGGACTCCAAACACCTCCTGAAAAGAAAAGATGGAGGCTTTATGAAGAAGCAGGAAAAATAAAACACTTTCGCCCGTCCCAAGAGTCTCGTTCGGTCCAAATACACACAAAGAACACGCAACGTGGACCTACGCTCACAAAACAAACACACATGAACACCTCTGTTTGATCCCGGCGTGAGCGTTCAGTGATTTCCCTGTGGAAACATCTGTTTATATGATCTGAATGCCTGAGTGTCAGTCTGGTTTTGGGTGGCGAGGTGGAGCAGGAGCCAGTCTGGGAGGAGAGATGGGATAATTCTTCAGCTGTGTGTGTGGGGAGGAAGGCAGAGGTCAACAATCCCTCATCTTCTCATATGGACCATAACAGCCCTCGCATGGAGAGCCCACAGCACGAAGGTTAAGAGGGTGGTGGAAAACAGAGACCATCTGACATATCACAACCTGGCCTCAAAGTGGGTGGTCAGCCAGGCCGCCGGACGGGAGGGTTCCACCGGATAGCCGTCTCGTGAAAAGATCTCTCCCTTCTGTTTGCCACAAAGGGAAGTTTCTCCTCCTCCTCCTCCTCCTCCTCCTCCCTGCTTCTCGGAGCAGTTAGATCTCAGCTGGTGTGGCGACGCAGAGAGCTGTTTGAGTTAAGGATTAAAGAGGCGAGATAACGTCCAACGCAGGGCAAAGTGCTGTCA
Organism: Lucifuga dentata; assembly: GCA_014773175.1. Classification (NCBI taxonomy): domain Eukaryota; kingdom Metazoa; phylum Chordata; class Actinopteri; order Ophidiiformes; family Bythitidae; genus Lucifuga; species Lucifuga dentata. Next base: position 65,692 of record VXCM01004211.1, read on the forward strand.
CGAAGCGATAACGGCCAAGAAACAATCACGTCTTCTGTTTATAGTGCAGGTACTGCAACTTAAAAAAAATAAATAAATAAAATAGAAAGGATTCTGAATCTAAAAATAACTTTATGCTCAGACTTTATTTAACATAAGTAGTACTATTTGTGTCCTATGTGGTGTCAGTACTTTTTTTTAATTATCCAAGCCTATACCAAAACCTATTTCTGACTCACACTTTCTAAGAAAAACCCCACAATTTTAGAACACGCACTAATGGTTTTGTGTATTTTAACCCATTAACAACCATTTTTCCAGTGATTTTGGATTGATTTTCTATCTACTAGACAGCCACTGGTAAAATCTGAAATCAAATTTTGACAAACTTGATCCCTGTTTTCCATCAATCGACATGAAAATCAACTTGCTGAAGCTTGAGAAAGATGTTCCATCACTTTTATTTTCTAATGCAGCTTTCCTGAGAATTTTTCTACTGATATTAGATCATTTTAATATAAGAAATGACCAAATTCTTAATATTTATTGCTTGGATTTGCAGCAAAAGTTTTGGGTGCAATGCTTTATCACCATCTGACTACCAATGCTCAGATGTCAGATCATCCTTGAATGCACCACCAAGGTTTAGTTTTGAAAATGAATTCTATTCGTAACTAACTGCATTATCAAGCTCATGTAAGTTTGGCAAAAACATAAAAAATAAACTTGGGTTTTGTTCGTCGGACGGGTTACAAGTTTTAAGCAAATTTTAAGTTTTTCAAACCAAAATAGAATAGAAACCATGTGCCTGGAAGGAAGTCCATCAGTTTGGAACCTTATTATGCTTTGGAATATTGTTGGCAATAAAATAAAAATATACACGTTCAGCAGACAATGAGCTAAAAGTTGCATAACTTCCAGAATAGGATCTTCATCATAAATAAAGCGTTTAAACCTTCAGGCCGCCTCCTGCTGCAGATGTATTTTTCATGTACTTAATCAATATAAGTGCACGTTAAAAATGGAAATATTCTCCAAAGTGAAACATCACTTTAAGAAATTAGGGGCTACATTCTTCACACCTATTTCCTCAGATGGCTGAGACGTGACCGTTGAGGGACTGGGAGCCCCAGTACTTCTGTTTCCCACAGATTTGGGGCCCTCAGGTCTAACACTGTCTCCATTATGCTTAACTATTTCCAGCCCCACCTACAAACCTACAAACAGCCACGGGGTCCATAAATGCAGGGGGTCTCATGCTGCGTTCACAGACCTCAGAACTCAGATTTTTCCGAGTTCTTACTCGGAAAAATGCGTTGGAACGGCACTTGAAGTCGGAGCTCTGGCTGGGAAACTCAGACAAATTTTTTTTTTTCCCTCAAACTTTATTGAAAAAGTTAAATTCAAACAACAAACTAATAAACAGGTTTACAGAGCAAAAAGAGGAAACAGAGTGCCAGGGAATGCAGTTATGACATTAAAAAAAGTCAACTTAAAAAAATATACATGGGGACTGTGCAAGAAACATTTTTTTATATCCAATAAAAAAAGAAACACAGGAGGAAGCTAAAAATCTAAATAAATAAAAGGGTACAAATTAATTAAGTAACATTAGCTGATAATTTTATAGGTTTCAAATATTGTTTGGGTCTTTGTTGCTTTTTTATNTAACATTAGCTGATAATTTTATAGGTTTCAAATATTGTTTGGGTCTTTGTTGCTTTTTTATTTTTTTCATTTTGACTAGAGGTTGATATCAATTAGAAATAAGGTAAAAATTGTTTTTTTGTTGGTCCATTTCATTTTATGTATATAGAATTTTCCAAAAATTATAAATAGTTGGATTAAAAAGCTAATATTTTTGTCCACTGAGTTATTTTCAAAATAAATAAAAATATCACTACCATAAAGCACGACCATTTGACCTGTTTTTCTAGACAGAAAATTTTGCGTAACAATCCAGAATATTTTGGAATACATACAATGGAAAAATAATTGAAAAATTGTCTCTTTGTTTAAACCACAGAAATCACAAGAATAATTAAACTTAGACCAAAATGATCGACCCCGACTTACCGAGTATGACATCACTCAACATGGCGGCGCCGTGGAAGCAAGTTTTATGAATGGAAATGATCAGCTAAAAGGCAAATAAAGTATTTTTTCTTGCATGAAATTGAAGTAAAAAGGTCAGAATATATTGCCATGGTAACTATCTATTTTGTATAATAACTGTTTGCCATTGATACGTAAGTGTAAATAATTTCATAATATTACTTCTCTGCTCAAAGTTTAATACTCACTGTGATTAATATCAGTGTAAAACAACACAACCAGACAGTCCTGTAGTCTAACTTTACTTTAGTTAGCATTTATTTTGAAGTTTAATTAATTTTACAGTATTTATTGGTGTTCAGCTGCTTTTTTGATTACATTTGGCTGGAATGGTTTGAGGTTGGAAGTTGGAGCTTCCAACTGGGAAAAATTTGACTTCCAAGGTCAGTGAACGCACCTTAAATCCTCCTGACTGGCCTGAAACCAGGCTAGAATCAGGAAACCAGTGGGTCTGCAGGCTGAAAGCATTGTTCAGGCTGAGTTTTGTGTTTGGGATACAGTTTAATCCTAAACTTCCCCGTGGCTCCGACCTGCTGCTCCCACTGAGGTTCCCACTATTCAAAGACGCCGACTCCCCTGCAAACTGAGACCTTGCTGGCTGCTTTATCCAAAAGCCCCTGGGGGGGGGGGGNCGGGGGGGGGGGGTCAAACCCAAAGCTGTGTGGGCACTCCAAACTTAACCTGATACTCTGCTCCAAATCAAAAGTAAGCACTGCTCAGGAGCCGGGAGGGGGGGGATGTTTGTACGTTGGCACCAGACTCTCGAGTTTCAGATAATAAAAGAATCAAGCGATATGATCCCCACTTTCTTTTCTTGGCAAAACACATTTAACGGCGTGCGTAGGAGGGGAAGATGAGAAATGAAGAAGCGTGTTGTATTGTCAGGGAAGTTTCGGGGGGTAAAGTGAGCTTCTGCAATCAGACAAAGAGGAGAGTGTTGAAGAGTCGCACTTTTCGTACAAAAACCCCACACAGAAACACAAAAACCCACCCGTGTCGGATGAAACCAAAACACAGAGGACATGGACACCCAGGCTGCATCCTTCAGACACAACACATGGAAAAATCTGTCTGTTAAAACCGAAAACAAAAACCCCAGAAACAACAGGCACGTCTCCGATTTCCAGAATAACCGACTCGAGACAGACTGGAAAGAAAGCCGAAGAACACAATAAGAACCTGATGAGCAATTTTATTCGCATCAACGTGTCCAAAATAAAGGATTAAAACACAGGAGGTTCGTTAAAAACAAGTATGAGATAACAGGAAGTGAAGCCCTGACATGAAGTCTCTCTATTTTAGGAGCAAAGTGACAAGTGGGTATTGTGTTTGTTGTCCTAACGGGGGTTTCCTCTTTGAAACGACCTTCACAGGTGGTCTCTGCTCAGTATCTCTCACTTCATTGTTTTCCTCCATATTGGAAAAACATGCCTCCCCTTTTCCTATTTCATCCAGATAAATATACTGGACATGTTTGGAGTCAGCGTGGCAGAGAGACAATGAAAATAAGAGGATGAAGAGTTTGGTTCTGTCTAGAAGCTCTTTCACCCTTCTGCTGCAGATGAAAAACTGGATGTTCTATTCTTTTTGATGAGAGGATGATGGGAAACTCCACCACCGCTGGCTGTGAGAGCCGCAAGCTGCTTAAAGTTAAAAGACCATACTGGCTATTTTGCATGTTTGAGCCTAATATATTCAATTTTCATACATGTAACGTTACTGACAATCATTTCCCAAAGCATACTACTGGAACAGTGAATTAAAAATGTTTTTCCTACCTTCCAGACCTCCATTGGTTTCAGTTCATTCTGCTATTAAAATCAACTTGTTGATACTGTAAATGTTCTTGGGATAGGTAATCCATCATCACCAACAAGACGTGGATTCAGGCTTTGTTTAGAAGTTATGTAATTTTAGCGTTTAAGCACAATAAAAAGCGCGGGGGATCTGAAAATGCTTCCTGTTGTCAGTTCTTCCTACAGCACTTGAATGCACCACTAGGAAGCATTTTCAGATCACTCTGCGCTTTATATTGAGCTTAAGAGCTAAAATTACGTAACTTCTAAAAAAAACCTGAATACACGTCTTGTTGGTGATGATGGATTACCTATCCCAAGAACGTTTACAGTATCAACAAGTTGATTTTAATAGCAGAATGAACTGAAACCAATGGAGGTCTGGAAGGTAGGAAAAACATTTTTAATTCACCGTTCCAGTAGTATGCTTTGGGAAATGATTGTCAGTAATGTTACATGTATGAAAATGGAATATATTAGGCTCAAATGCAAAATGGCTGGTATGGTCCTTTAACAGTTAAAACTTAAAAATTTCAAACTTTTTCTGTGTGCCGCAATGAGGAACCAGATGTTGATTTATTCTTGGACCAAACATGGATGGCGACATAATTAGCCGTTGGAATTCTCCCATTAATTTGCACTCCTGCAAAACAGGATGAACCACATATGACAAACTTTCCTGTTTTTATTTTTTTAATGTATTTATTTTAGGGCTGGAAAAATTAATGCGTTTAACGTGTTAAAAAAAAGTAACACTATTAACGCATCCATTTTTTCACATCCTGAAGCTATGCTAATATTTTTATCCACTTCCTGTGGCTAATGTTGCTAATTACGGAGAAGGAAAAAGATAAGACTTTTCGGTGGAAAATGTCTGCAATTAATCACGATTAATTGCAGAAATTTTCTAATGTTAAACATAAATGTTGCCGTTTGATGTACTGTACCAGAGTTAGCTTTGAGCTAATTTTCATCTGCAGTCCCTTTATGTAACGTTATGCAAAATATTAAAGTGCTATTGCTCCTCCAATAGAATTATATCCCGCCAAATTACCATGGCAACATTTCCGTGTCTACCATCGTTGTTTGCCTTCTGTCGCTGCATGCTGACGGTGATTCCGCGATAACGACCAGTTGGACTGTTTTTCTGCCGTCAACATGTGAATCTGTTCAAGCTCCAACAAACGGATCCGTCGGACGCATGGATGACTTAAAGATGCTAAGCTAACACCTGCTAACAGCAACAATGGCAGCATGGGAACAGCTGGCGTTCCCACTGGTCACATGCAGGTGCAGGAACTTAACTGCCATAACAAGAAAAACAGGAAATCATGTTTTCTTTGTTTTGTTCGTCGTGACAACTCCAGAGATCCTTCATGTGCGGAGGAAAGTTTTATTATTATACTGGAGTACATCAATAGGCAAAAAAGTTTGGATCAATTAAAGGAGAAATGCATGTGGAAGGATCCGAGTATGGAAGATTATAAAGGACAATTAAAATAAAAAAATAAAATAAAAATAGAGTGAAATATAATGCACATTTGTGAAATACTATACATGTTTTCATTTGTATTTCATTTCTATACATGCATTACTGTGTCATAATAAAGTGAAAAACATAGGGTAGAATGTAAACTGTTTTTTTTTTTTTTTTTNTTTTTTTTTTTTTTTTGAATGGTTGAATTAATTGTGTTTCATTGTGACATGAATTTTTCATGGAAATTACAATCAAATCACAGAACGGTGAAAAGAAAAATCAGGGGTTTTTCATTTCACAGTTGTCCAGCAGGGGGCAGCATAGACATGCTAATACTAAATGCAAAGCCCTCTCATTTCTTTTACTGAAGCAGCTGTTATTAGTGCCAGAATGAAAAAGAAAACAGTCCAATCACAGCGTGGGGGCGGAGCTTAAGGTGTGGATTGTTCTGAACACCAACCTTTACATGCAGTTTTGTGTCCGGGTCGAGTCGAATGCTTCCTTTAAATCCAGACGATGCGAGTCCCGTTTCTCTTTCTGGTCACCTGTCGATGCAGAGAGGATATGATGCATTACAAAAAAGGCGACGAGGAGCTGAAATCATAAAACCATGTATCTCCAGTCATCGTTGGCTCCACACCAACAACGAGCATCGTTTTGTTTTTGCTTTCTTTTTATTTCCCAGCTAAACCTGAGATGACGGGGGGGAGGCGGCACCTGGAGAACCTTTAAACTGTTTCACATGTGCATTAAAAAGGCAGAAAAATGAGACGCTGATGTCTGCAGCACTCATTTGGCTTTGTGTCTGTGTGCTGATGTGATGTTGCATCATGTTTAGGAAAACGTAACACATTTTATGAGCATTAAACAAACCAAGTCAGTCATGCGGGATAGATTTTATTTTACTATAGCAATGCATTAGCCTAACGTCTGAGCGGCTAAGCCATTTGCCATGTGTGCCTGCTGCTGTAAAGTCACATCCAATTTATGACCCAGATCATCTTCCAGTTTCTGTTACTTAAAGGACCATACCGGTGGTTTTGCATGTTTGAGCTCAATAAATACTACATGCATCATTACTGCCAACCATCTCCTTTTCCTACCTTGCAGCAGCCAATTTGAGAACGCTATAAAAACAAACATGAAGAGACTTGAAATATGCTCGAGATATGTAATCCATCACAGCAAACAACACGCCATTACTTTTTGTTGAAGCTACATAATTTTACATTTTACAATGCAGTTAAAAGCACATACAGTGCTTCGATTTCAATATAGAGGAATGGTGTGTTCAGTGCTGTCGTATAAATTAGAGAGAAATTAGGAAGTTAGCCAAACTGATTTTTTTTTGTCTCTTCAATGCAATCATCTAATTCATGATATTAATGATATCCATGTTCGTTAGTTTTTGTCTTCTGTGTTTAAGTTTCTAAAAAGTAGCTGAAGGTTAAATCTCTGTTGTCAGGTCTTCACCACAGCACATGAACGCACCACAACCAGGACGCTTTTAACTGCATTAAAACACTAAAATTAAGTAACTTCAACAAAAAAAATAAATAATAATAATAATAACAGCATGTGATTCACTGTGATGGATTACTTATTTCAAGCACATCTCAAGTCTCTACAAGGTCCATAAATCCATAAGAGCCATAAGTCCTACTTATTTACAATACAATTTTTAATTGCATTATATTTACTGATGTATTTATACTGGGAACTGTACAAACACCATTTACATTACATGCAATTATTAATAACCAGGTGCAATTTTTCATGTTGTGCAATCCATGATGTATGTAGTGTATGTTCTTTCAATTTCACTTATGTATATAGCATATTTAAATTTGGTGCTTCATTAATGTATATAATGTTTTTATATGTCACTGATGCACACAGTGTATTTATATTTTTTGTATGTCCTTTTATACTGTATTTTCTCTACTTTGTATTTTTAATCACTTGTTTCCCTGTACTCTGAATCTAAAGCTGCTGTAACACATAAATTTCTCCAGTGTGGGATTAATAAAGTTCATCTTATTTTATGGTGATTTTTAAAAATTTATTTATTTATTTATTTTTTAATAGCGTGCTGGAATGAACTGAAACCAACTGCTGTCTGGAAGGTAGGAAAAACAATCTGAAAATTTACTGCTCCAATAGTATGTTTTAGAAAATGGTTGGCAGGTTTCATTTATTGGCTCAAACATGCAAAAACCACCGGTATGGTCCTTTAAAATAAATAAATAAAAATAAATAAATAAATAACTCAGTGTCTCATAGTGCAGAAATACAATAAAAGCATTTTCACCAGGAGAACGAGGAAAAAATTATCGCAGTGAAAAATTAGCATATTCACAACATCAATTACATATAGTGAGAAACCAATCAACACAATCCATTCCTCCAGAATTAACGAATGAAAACGGAACAGTCATCAAATCCTGCTGTCAGCAGCACATTCAGGATTCTGTTCCCCGTCAGGCTGCAGATAATTAACTAATGGCTCGTTTCCCTTTCAGGCCTTTTAGTGGATCCCGTCCAAAGACAGCAGCACTCAGCGCTAATGGCCGCTTCAATACTCTTACTTCAATAGTCATAACAGTAACGTAATTGCAGAACTTCCTGCTGCCTTTTGGCAATAAAAGCACAAAAACAATCTCCGAAGCAATAAATGGACCTGATTAGATTATGATAACTGGAAGCTATTGAACTTTAACAGGAAGACAGTGTCCAGGAAGATGACCCTGAAGGAGTGCCAGGAAATTATTATCCTAGACCCAGCTGTTGCCATGACGATAGGTGACTGACAGCACTCTTGATTAGAATAGAGTGTCCTCAAGGGGAAATTAAGATGCTTTTACAGGATAAATACTGAGCTTCAATTATTGCAACTCCAACTTCACGGTGATTCAACCTTGAGGCCCATTAGATTCTTCATCCTGCCCCTTTTCTCAAAGTTCAACCACATTCAACTTTTGACACGTCTGCCGTGACCTTTTCATCTCGCAACCAATGAGAGAATAGTTGTATGAATTAAGCAGAAGCGACACAACAATGGGGGACAAGTTCGTAAGCACAACTTTAAAATCGTACCATGATCTTGACGCTAAGGCAATAGCATGGCGAAATGTTAGCAGTCAGATGGCTACCAGGTTTGTGAATTAGCATATACTAGCATCATAGCAGCTGTGACTAACCCAAGCACTTCTTGATGCATTTTACTAAATCAGCACTTTGTTCCACATGCTGACCAAAAATTGCTTTAAAGGACCATACCATCCATTTTGCATGTTTGAGCCTAACATATTAAATTTTCATACATGTTACATTACTGACAATCATTTCCCAAAGGATAAAACCGTATCTCAGCTTTCCTGATATTTTGCTAAATCTCTTAATCTTTCAAAATCAAATATTCAAGTGATACACCCACCTTAAAACTCCATGTTTCTCCTGCTAATAGTTACACAGCCTTATGAAGTTACGGTCCTTTAAATTTTTCCATAAATGCAGGTCTTCTTTTGGGACTATATTCCCCGGTGGAGGCATACATTCACTCCACGCTTTTTATTGAGCTTAAACACTAAAATTACATAACTTCTAAAAAAACCTGAATACACGTCTTGTTGGTGATGATGGATTACCTATCCCAAGAACGTTTACAGTATCAACAAGTTGATTTTAATAGCAGAATGAACTGAAACCAATGGAGGTCTGGAAGGTAGGAAAAACATTTTTAATTCACCGTTCCAGTAGTACGCTTTAGGAAATGAATGTCAGTAATGGTATATGTATGAAAATTGAATATATTAGGCTCAAACATGCTAAGTGGATGGTATGGTCCTTTAATCGGATCAGAATTGAAGCTTTAGTTAACATGCATGTAAATGTAGCCGCTGATATCATTAGCCTGACCTGCCTGACAGGAGAAAATGTGGTCACTTTTGCTTTGTTTGGTGGAAAATGATACTCTGAAGTAAGAATATATTGCATAATCAAATATATCATAACCAACAAAGGCATCAGGTTTTATGAACAGTGGGAAAACAAGTAGTAATTTGCAGCAAAATCCTTGGAATATGCTTAAAATAATACACAATACTGCAGCAGCTTCACTGGGATCTCTGCACTAATAAACTACCAACCAAACGGCCGGCCTCTAAATCAAAACCTTATCATAAAATCCATGTCATATTTTTATATTTGCGATATATTTTTTTTTTATACTCGTTCAGGTTTCATGCTCGACTCTGCTGTGCCTCACAGTGTGGCCCACTGGCGAGAAGAGGCAGACAAAAACAACCATTTCAATTTTCCACTGTGTTAGCAATAAGCGATAAGGGCAAGAATAACATTTCTGTAACCGGTGATGAAGAATAGCATTTGTTATCTGGCTGCCTGTCAGAGGATCCATGTTTTATTTGCAGTTCTAAAGCCCCGCCGGTCAATCGCAGGCCCTCAGATGAACCTCAGCCAGTGTAAATTCTTGTTGAGCGTTTTCCAGAAGTAGATGCAGAAATTATGACAAATTGCCTGCAGGATTTTCTGAAAGCGTTACAGCCCTGTTACCACTTTGTCTCCTGCAAGTTGCCAAGAAAAAGCCTCTCCGTGCATTAAACCTGGAAACGCCGAAACAAAGCAAAGCGTTGCCTTTAATTTCTGCCTTTCCTTCTTTTTCTTCTTTAAAGCGGCTGCATGCTGGTGTTTGGAGCTGAGCTGCTGAATCCCGTCCACAGCTGGGGGGCCGGCTATTATGTGGGAACTGGGGGATGTCTGTAGGTATGTTTGCTGCAGCCAGTCCCACCACAAAAGGGTCTTTCTTATAACATTTAAGGGCTTTGGGAGTGTGGGGGGAAGGAGAGGAGGGAGGTGTAGGAGGCTTTTGGCATTTAAGTGTTTCTGGAGCTGCAGAAGGATGGGACGAGTGGCGAGGTGGGAATGTTTTTCACACAGCAGGAACTTTTTCAGGGATTTTCCTTTGTTTCGCACTAAAGAACCACAACCCATTTTAGTCCCAGAGCTGTATCTCCTTAACCATTCCTTTTTTCTTTTATTTTTTTTTAGTTTATACAAATATTTATTCTTTCACTGTCCAACCAGCTTAGATGATGCCAATCTTATTTCAGCATCCAACGCATCATAATCTGGATTGAGGAGAACGTACACCTTCTTCTCACCGTCAGGCCTGATGAGCGTGTTGACTTTGGCGACGTTGATGTCATACAGCTTTTTGACCACATGTTTGATCTGGTGCTTGTTGGTCTTGATGTCCACGATGAAGACCAGAGTGTTGTTGTCTTCAATCTTCTTCATGGCCGACTCTGTCGTCAAGAGGAACCTGATGACGTCAGAGTGATCCAACTTGTTCCTGCGAGGAGCACTCTTGCGAGGATACTTGGGCTACCTGTGAAGACGAAGGGTTTTGGGGCGACAGACGGTGGGAGAAGTCCTGTCCTTCTTCTTCCTCTGGCTGTGGACGCCTTTGAGCATGGCCTTCTTGGCCTTCAGAGCCTTCAATTTGGCCTCAGTCTTGGCAGGGACCGCTTCCTTCTTCACCTTTGGTGCCATGTTGAGAAAAGCCTCCTTAGCCATTCCAGGGTTGGTCGTCTGGTGGTTAAGGAAGAGCTGGGAGGAGCTTGCAAGACTGAACATCACGGATTTGTCAGATGAAAGCTTCTCCAAGCAGATGAAACCTCCATGCAGCAAAACAAAAACATCTCACTACATTTATCAGAACTGGAATTATTCACGAAGCAGCGCTGAGAATGAAATGTAAAGAATGAAACAAGATTATACAAAAGCAACCATCACGATAACCGAGAGGGTTCGACGTGCAACTCTAATAACGTTGGTATGCTAATGTCTAATGTCTCCAACAACGAAATCATCAGAAATCATCAAATTTCTATAATCTTAAAGCGTGGTCCAAATGTGAGCAAGTAGCTCCTCCTTCAGGTAGTTAAAGTCAAACTGAACTTTTGGTCTGAAGGCAAATATCGATCTAGAAAGACAGTTTCTCTGTCTGTCCGTTTGTGGCACCAACATCTCTAGAACCCAGCATGTATGAAGCTGAAATTCAGCAAGTTTATCACTCAGGACCCAAGGACGTGCAGCGTCACGTGTGAAGTTGTTTGGTTGAGCGGTTCTCAAATTGAGCTGNTCAGGACCCAAGGACGTGCAGCGTCACGTGTGAAGTTGTTTGGTTGAGCGGTTCTCAAATTGAGCTGTGCCAGTAAAAAGTAGTCCGCACGCCAGGATACGCTCTTGGTGCGGCAGTGCCACGGTCTCAACCTGACCCCGTAAAGCAAACAAAGCTAGCTCACGAGAATGTGCAGAGCTAAATTATGGCAGGCTGCGGCACACACCAGGAAGTCTGGCATGTTCCGAACACGTAAGTTTTGAACGGGCGCTGTACTAGTTCATTTCTATGATGCAATTCAAACAGAGGCAAGTCAAAGTCTTTACACAAACAAAATGCATTAAACCAACATTTAAAAGACAATATGAACAAAACAAAGCAGCATTTAAAACCAAGAGTAAAAGAGGATAAAGTAAAAAATAAAACAAAACAGGAGCTAAAGTTATTTCTATCAGGACCGCGACAGAACCGAATTAATCTGTACATTAAGACGGGAAAGAAAAGATAAAAAAAGAAAACATTATGGTCCTATCAACGGCGTCTCCATCTGTTTCATATTCATCCTCCAATCCTGCGCTCTCGTTTGGTGCTGGGTTTCTCTCTGGGTAGTAACGAGAGGCATGTGAGAACTGAGCATTCTCATTAAAATAACCCACTCAGGAGCCTCGTCCCTCAGGCCAACGCACAGGTGTTAGGAAGCACGCAGTCCTCTTAACGCTAATCACTGTTAGCGCTGCGCCGCTTCCTAAAACAGCTAACCAGCAATTTGTAGGAGCCACAGCAGGAGTCAGTGAACAAACACTTAAAGAGTCCTTTAAGCTTGTTTAATGCTCGATGCATCCAGGAGGGCACTCAGGTCTACACAAACAAAATGACGTCACGCAGAAAAACATGCGCCGTCACATGTTGTCTGCATGCACTTTTTTTTTTTTTTATACACACATCCCAGATGTTGCAGCTGACTTTTGTAACTGACTTCTTCTATGATGCCAAATGTTGTAGGTGTGAGTTTTTGACACTGCCCCCTACAGTTTGAGGTAATATCAGGTTGCGGTGGAAAAAAAAAAACAAACAAACAAAAAAAAAATACAGAGTATAAAAGCTCCATTTCTGTATCAGTTCATGTCCGTGTGAATGTCCTTTAAAGCTTAATTCAGCCTTAAAGGGCCACACCAGTGATCGTGCATGTTTGAGCCCAATATATACAACCCACATACATGTTACGTTACTGACAACCAATTTCCAAAACACAAACCGTATTTTAGTTTTCCTGTTATTTTATCAAATCCTCTAATCTTTCAAAATCAAATGGTCAGATGATAAACCACCTTTAAATTCAATGTTTTGCCTGCTAACGATTGTAGAAAGCATGGTCAATTTAAATTCTCAGTAAAAGCCGTCTTCTCCTGGGACTATATTTCCTGGCGGAGACATACATCGTCCTCCGTGCAGCTCAATGTTGGACTTGTTAAATAAAGTTACTTCGGCAAAAACAACCTAATCGGCATGTTGTTCGCCGTGATGCATCACATATCTCAAGTGTGTTCCAATTCTTTAACAAGTTGATTTTAATAGCGTACTGGAATAAATTGAAACCAACGGCAGTCTGGAAGGTAGGAAAAATTTACTGCTAAGCTAGTATATTTAGGGAAGTAGTTGTACACGGATACTGGGCTCAAACATGCATGATTGCCAGTATGGTCCTTTAAGTCTTCCAAAATGCTGGTTGATTGAAAGGTCAAATCTCATGTCTTAAAAAAAAAAAAAAAAAAAAGCATGAATTGACCCTTTTTTTTGTTTTGATCTGGTTGTAAAATTTACAAAACACAGCAGATGCGTGTTAAGCTGCAGCTGAACATTACATCTGCTGTCTATTCATACAAATCTGACCAACGGTGACCTCATCTTCAAATCAGCAGCCAGTGTGTTTGGAACATTTTTATTAACACACACTGCTGCTGCATCAGCACCACTGAAACCATGGAAACACAAAACCTCCTCACAATCACACAAACACACACACAGGACAAAAGTGTCATATTTTCAAGTGGCACTGCGTCATGTAAAACATACAGTGCTGTGAAAAAGTATTTGCCCCCTTACAGATTTCTTCTGTTTTTGCTTTTTTGTC
>VXCM01004212.1:0-13571 GCA_014773175.1 Lucifuga dentata
GGACCATGATGCATGGTGATTTTGCACTTTAAATAAATTGATTGATTGATTGATTGATTGATTCTGGTATGCTATTAAAATCAACTTGTTGATACTTGAAATGTTCTTGGATATAATCCATCATCGCCAACAACATGTGTATTCAGGTTTTTTCAAAGTTACGTAATTTTAGCGTTTAAGCTCAATAAAAAGTGTGGAGTGAATGTATGTCTCCACCAGGGAATATAGTCCCAAAAGAAGACCTGCGTTTATTGAAAAATTTTAACGACTGTGACTTCATAATTTTATGCAACTGTTATCAGGTGAAACATGGATTTTTAAGGTGGGTGTATCACTTGAATTTTTGATTTTGAAAGATTAAGAGATTTTGCAAAANCATGGATTTTTAAGGTGGGTGTATCACTTGAATTTTTGATTTTGAAAGATTAAGAGATTTTGCAAAAAATCAGGAAAACTGAAATATGGTTTTATCCTTTGGGAAATGATTGTCAGTAACGTGTATGAAAATTGAATATATTAGGCTCAAACATGCAAAATGGATGGTATAGTCCTTTAAATGATGTGTATCATTAGCATCTTCTATACCAAACGTAAGCCTATAAGTGTGAAACATGGTTCAATAATGATAGTGGCAGATTTAGGATGCCCCAACCCCCAGCAGACTCAGCTTTGATTAGCCAGCCATCTGGTCAAACAAAGACATCTCAGGTTTTCCTGCTGTAAATAAATGTGATTAGAAAACCTGAAGAAGCTCCATGCTGGCAGCATGGGTGTGTGTGTGTGTGTGTGGGTGGTTTGATCATTTGTTTAATTGGTGATTCTAACTCTTACTAAACGGTTGAAAGCGTTGTAAAGATCATAGAACTTTTAGAAGCAAAGGTCTGAGCTGGTCTTTTTGTATACTTTTCAATCACCTACAAGCAAGCATATAAAACATTCATATAAAATTTACCAAATACAAATGCTTGTGCTTTATTGGTAATTAGCACGTTTGAAACACATCTGTTACACCACTTGAAACAGCTTGTTTTAAAATATCATATCGCTTTGGCAGCTGAATTAAATTGGCTTCAGCATGAGGAAATGGGGAAACTGTGCAAAGCTGCTTACTTGTAAATCTGTCATTGGAGATGATGTCGGTTTATGAATTTATTGTTTTCTATATTCTCAATATGTACAATATGTACTGTCATTACTTGCTGTATTATGTTCTGTACTTTCCGTTTGCTCTGTTATCTACATCATAGCCTTTCATATTCCTGAGAGATGTCAATTACCCACGAGAATCTTTATAGTTTTATCTAATCTGATAGTAAATGCTGGACTTCTGTAATATTTTTTTATGGATTGAACTGCAGTAACGTGTAGTATAATATATAGTCTATAAGGGGATTCTTTACCTTAAGGCTGTCAACAATGTAAATATCTGGTTTGTCTATTTGCATGCCAAATACCATTTCTAAACTGCCAAATCCAGAATGGTGACTACAAAAGTGTTTAGCATGGTTTGTGTGTGTAAACTGTTTTTTTAGGCTAAATATGCTGTGACATATGTTTACGTGTCCCCTCTCTTTGGTGTTGTATGAAGGAGATGAAGTTCTTTCTCTGTGTTTTGATGGATGAGTGCGTCCAGGTTTTTGGCACACACACACAGCATTTATTTGGAAGGCTCTAAAATAAACACCACTGAGAGTAAACATGAAGTCCTCAAACACAGCTCAGGACAAATTCAAAGATTAGTCCACTTTCTGTTGTTCCATGCTGGTGCTCTCCGTCGCTGCTGGGATCAGGTTTGTGTAGCGAGCGTGTCGTGGCAGGAACCCAACCGTACTGCGAGCATTAAGGCACGCCGTAACACTGTAAGCTTAATTACTTACTGCTGTGCAGTGTACACAGCTGAACCATTCCTTCCTCTGCATCCATATTTGATGCCTGAGCCACATCATACACATCTGTTGTATTAAGAACAAAGCTTCTTTTTTTTTTTTTTTTTTTTTTGTTTCACTAAAATTTTTCTTTCATTTTCTCACAGGTCTTTATCACTATTGGGGAATGAAAGTATTTATTCCATGTATTACCAGACCGCTATAACTTCTAACAATTGATTATCTAACTGTGTGGTTTTTCTAATATCGATAATCCAACAATTTAAGATTATTCTGCTGCTGCATTAGTTGTTTTGTGCCATAAATGAAAATGTGATGTTCACATTTACATTTGTAAATGTGAACATGTGTTACTTGGCTGGTCTGTAGAGACAAGGTGACATTTTGTTAATAGTTGTCTACTATGAGCGAGATTAGACATGGTAGCTTTTAATTAACTCGGGTTAAGTAGAAACTGGAAATCATTTATGCCTGGTAGTGATTAAGAATTTATGTTTAAATATTTGCTTACCTGGTGAACAGAATAAAAGTGTCTGTGCCTCCAGCATTTGGAAAGGAAATGTTTTCAACTAACTTCAGCTTTTCTTGTGCAGCACTGTTTGATCTCATGTATCTTTTCTACAGTATATGAAACCATAGATACTTTCTTGGTCTTTCTTGACCACACCACCCATTTTGCATATTTGAGCCTAATATATTCAATTTTCATATACGTAAGGTTGCTGACAATAATTTTCCAAAGGATAAAACCATATTTCAGCTTTCCTGATATTTTGCAAAATCTCTTAATCTTTCAAAATCAAATATTCAAGTGATACACCCACCTTAAAAATCCATGTTTCTCCTAATAGTTATGCAGCCTTATGAAGTCATTGTTGTTTAAATTTTTCCATAAATGCAGGTCTTCTTTTGGGACTGTATTCCCTGGTGGAGACATACATTCATACAAGCACTTTTTATTGCGCTTAAATGCTAAAATTACATAACTTCTAAAAAAACCAAAAAAAAACCTGAATGCACGTCTTGTCCGCAATGATGAATTATGTGTCCCAAGAACATTTCAAGTATCAACAAGTTGATTTTAATAGTGTACTAGAATGAACTGAAACCAATGGCGGTCTGGAAGATAGGAAAAGCATTTTTAATTCACCGTTCCAGTATTAGCCTTTTCGGAAATGATTGCCAGTAACTTTACGTGTATGAAAATTGAATGTATTAGGCTCAAACATGCAAAATGGGTGTAATGGTCCTTTGATCTCAGGTTTTAGTACAATAATGGAAAGATAGTAGTTATTTGCAGTATTTTATAGAAACACTGATCTGGTATTACTATTGACTTTTGAACACTGAGTCAGTGGTTGGCACTGTCATCTCACAGCAACAAGGTCATGGGTTTGAATCCACTGGGGCCTCTTTGTATGGAGTTTGCATGTTTGCTTAATCTACATGTCTTCCATAGTCCAAAGGCATGCAGATAAGGTGCGTTGGAAACTCTAAATTGTCCATACATGTGACAAGGTTTGTGTGTCCATATAAGTTCTCCCTGTGATGGACTAGAGACCCGTCTAGGGGGCACATTACCTCTCACTTAATGGGTGCTGGGATAGGCTCCAGCCCCACAAACCTGACCAGGATAAACAGCTGTAGAAAGTAGACAGATAATATATTGTGGAGTGTTGAGTGGATTTCGTTTTGATATGTGTAACGTTCAGAATGGACATGTAGCTGTTTTTGCAGTATCCAGTAGAGCTGTAGCAGTTTGTCGGCCCCTGGAGATGAGCTCCAGATGCGTGACGAGCTCCACCATCCCAGCCTGGGTCCCTGGGGGGGCACTGGCCCTGTCAGAGGTGGAATGCCCCTGCACACTTAACACTAGCTGAGAGGAAACGGATACCTCTGGGCCAGAACAAGGAAATCGGTCCCTATTGATTAGACTCCACAGAAAGCTGTGAATTGCGCTTATGGTTTGAACATTTGATACTGCAGATTCAGACAGATAGTCATAACACCAACTCCTCTGATGGAGGAAGCCTTGAGAATAAGAGAACTGGTTTTCACCCCCCCCCCCCCCNCCCTACTGCCACACACCAGACAAAGAAGTCATTTACCCATCTGACTGCGGGCGTTGTGACCTCTGTCATTTCATATGTAATTGGATGTGATGTGTCTTAATAGCAGTGAAGGCTTTATTGTTGATTATGAATGTATCAAGTTGCCCTCCTCGCTGTCAGTATAATGAGAATGTATATAAAGGCCTATCAGGTCTGTGTGATGTCTCCAGCTGCCATTAGCATGGGGGTGAAGTGGGTGCTTGCTCTTTGAAAGATGTGAGATATGCAAGGTATTTTTAGCTAAAGCTTTTAACCCAGGAGAAACGGGCTAATAGCTGCTTTGAGTTTGACCTGAACAGAGCAGTACAGTTTCTTGCTTAAAGCAGCATTGATTGAAGGGGGCCCCAAAATCTGCTTTATTGTACTTTATTTTTTCTAGCCTCAAAGCACCATGAATTTAATAAAGACAAATTTATGTCATTGTGAAATGTTCAGTGCTTTGTATATTAGAAACTATTATATTAAGTGTCACTGTACACTCCACAGAGCAAAACTAATCACTTCAAATCAAATTACCCATGAGGGGGCACCGAGGAGGGCCCCGTGCAAGTCTGTGCATAGGTTTTTTTGGGAAAATGTAGTTCTTACTCCCCTCAAGCTTCACCAGAAAGGGTTAACGTATGGATTACTGTATGTGGTGGTGCAGATGTGATTCACTAAAATGTTTGCTCTGCCTGTGAAAGGGTCTTTGAACCAGTGAGTGTGAACTTCTGGCCACACCAGCCTATAAACGTTGCATTTGTGTGAGGCAGAGAAGGGGGCCAGCTAGTGTAATGGGGGATGGGGCCTCTGCCTGTGGAATGTGGTGTCTTGGTGAAAAGGCTGGAGCTCAACAAATGCAGCCAGTTTATTTGGCAAACCAGACTTGCTAGTCACCAACAGACGTGTTTACCCAGGAACTAAATATGCAGATCCACCCCTTTTTTCAGAGACAGGTCTTTGTTGTTGGTTACAGTGCGCGCTCTCTCTCTCTCTCTCTCTCTCTCTCTCTTTGTATGATTCTCTTTTTCNCTCTCTCTCTCTCTCTCTCTCTCTCTCTCTCTCTCTCTCTCTCTTTGTATGATTCTCTTTTTCTCTCTTTCTATCTTTGGGATGGAGATGAAAAAGTGAGCTGGTCAAGTGTCTAAGCTGCTGTTGTTTTTCCTCTGAGTTTTTTCTACCTATTTTCATTTTGTCTTTCATCTGTGAACACACACACACACACACACACACACACACACCTTTTGCCTCTGTTTCTCTTTTTCAGCTTTGTAATTGGAGTGATTAATGGAGGGAGGGGTGGTCTTGCCTGGGGGCCTGTTTAGAGGTGCAGCGCCGCTGAGGCCTGGGCAGGTAGCTGCACGTTCTGCCCCTGGACGTTTAGCCTGCTGTCCCCGCCACTNGTATCCTGTTGTCTGCTGTCAACTTGCTCCCACGTGATATGCGACCTTTTTTATGCTCCATAATAACTCTTAATGAGAGCACAGAATCAGTAATGGATCTGTTTGTGAGGAGAAATTCTACCATATGTTCC
This sequence comes from Lucifuga dentata, assembly GCA_014773175.1. NCBI lineage: Eukaryota > Metazoa > Chordata > Actinopteri > Ophidiiformes > Bythitidae > Lucifuga > Lucifuga dentata. Next base: position 5,511 of record VXCM01004212.1, read on the forward strand.
TGAGTGGCAGCGAGATTTACTCCTTTCACGTTGCATATGGAATCGCGATTAGTCAGAGCCTTTGTTAGCGTATGGCCAGCTCACCATCAGATCCTTTAGAGTCATTACCAGATAAAGAACACCATCCGCTCAGCACACCCACCCCTCATCCTTCACCTCCTTTCAATCGCAAGACACTACAAATGATGTTTCGATTCCTAAAGAGGGATCAATTTGGATTACAGATTGCAGCCTCCTACATTGCTTGTAGTTACAGGCCCACTGAGAGGAAATAGATTTGCTTTCTTTGAGAGAATTAAAGGACCATACTGACCATTTTGCATGTTTAAGCTTAATATACTCAATTTTCATACACGTAACATTACTGATAATCATTTCCCAAAGCATACTACTGGAACGGTGAATTAAAAAAAATTTTTCCTACCTTCCAGACAGCCATTGGTTTTAGTTCATTCTGGTACGCTATTAAAATCAACTTGTTGATACTTGAAACGTTCTTGGGATAGGAACGTTCATCATCATGAACAACATGTGTATTCAGGTACTTTTTTTAGAAGTTACGTAATTGTAGTGTTTAAGCACAATAAAAAACGTGGAGTGAATGTATGTCTCCACCGGGGAATATAGTCCCAAAAGAAGACCTATGTTTATGGAATAATTTAAAGGTCTGTGACTTCATAAGGCTGTGTAACTATTAGCAGGCGAATCATCGATTTTTAAGGCGGGTGTATCGCTTGAATATTTGATTTTGAAAGATTAAGAAATTTTGCAAAATATCAGGAAAGCTGAAATACGATTTTATCCTTTGGGAAATGATTGTCAGTAATGTAACGTATGAAAATTTAATATATTAGGCTCAAACATGCAAAATGGACAGTATGGTCCTTTAAGACAGATTTGTGTAAGGACTTAAAGTGATAACATCAGTGCTGCTGTAGTTCTCCAACAGACGAGAAAGCCTGCTGACATGTTATAAACTGATGTTAGCATACTCCCATCTCACAAATGAATCTTCAAAATACCAAAAATTGACCATTGATTGTTTGACAATTTTGATAATTGATGATTATTTGAAGTCGTTTGTCAAGAAAAGTTCTCAAAGTTGTCATTATATTTTTATCTCGGTCACTACAGTAAAAAGTTACATTCAAGAATTGAATGAACTTTCACCTTGAATTGTTGTAATGACTTTTTCACTCATTAGAGCAAGTGGTATTTTAAATGCTAAGCCAGCTTGTAGCCTCTTCCCTGGATACTCTACATATATCACTTTTGCTGGCTGAGGTCCAGATTTCTGCTGGAGGCCTTGATTGCGATTAAATTACTGCCGCTGCGTCTGTTGAAAAGATTTCCCTTGCTGAACTGTTTTGACAGGCAGCAATTTGGCTAAAAAAGATTAGCGCGGGAATGAGATGTTAAGAGTACCTGTGGGATGAGAGGGACTCTCTTCTTGTTGCCAGGTCATGTTACTGGTGTACAGGAATGTTGGTGAATTTCTCTCAAGTCACCCTCCCTCCTATGTGTGTTTGTGTGTGTGTGTGTGTGTGTGTGTGTGTGTGTGTGTGTGTGTGCATTCTGCAGAGCTCATACTACGACCACTGAGACATTTCTTTACCCTTAACTTACTTTCTGGGTTTACTATAAGGACATTGCTTGTATGTTTTTTCTTTTCGCTGAGGCTAGGTGTGATTCTTTGCCCACCCTTTACTGTAGGTAACTGTTTGCGTGTAATGAGGGTTCCCCGTGGAAACTTTCACTGTGTTAGTCAAAGTCAGGGTGTCTTGTTAGAGGTGAAGGGGTTAGGTCACCCTGGGAATGGCAATCCTGCCCTCATCTCAGTTTCCCTGGCTTGGCAGTAGATGACTGAGGATGATGAGTATTGACGTGTGCTGTGAGATTACATCCGGAGGGGGCTGGGGGCTTCCCTGTGTTTGCACATCCAGGGCTATTGATTGGGCCCACTGTTCAATGGCTGTGGCCCAGGGGACGTGGTCTGCAGTATGGAGCTGTGTAGGGTGGGAAACAGGGAGCCATGACAGTAGCTGGGAGTGTAGAGGTAGGGGTTAGGAGCATGGCGCAGGGTTACCAGGACTCTAATAAGGCAGAGACACGCACCTCTCTTCATTAGGCCCCTTTTAGTCTGCAGGATCCCGCTGGCAGGCTGCAAAACGAAAAAGTATTCTCTGGCTTGCACGTGTCAGAGGAGCCAGTTGTTTATTTTGCCATCCCACCATCCAGTTATCCAGCCTGTTATCTATAGTATGACAATGACCTACTTCGAATGAGTTCAACACCGCCTCCTACACAATGTCCTGTAGGCTGACATGTTTCAAAGCACGTGTGCAAATTTGCATGATCCAGTTTTCCTCTGCTTTTATAATCTGAAAAAAATCCCAAAGCTTCATACAATAACTATTTCCTTTGCTCAACGACTGACTGCGATTTCAGCCCACCCAGCCCCCAGCTCCAAGAGTGAGGGCAAATCACATGATGCTTTTATTAAGAACAAGCCTCTTCATCTAATAACAGCTCCACTATCAAATTGGAGAAGTGCTGTCAACATCCTGAGCAATCAATGCCATCCATCCCCCACTCCCCAAGAAGCAGCCATTAACCCTTCTTGTTCCGGCATGCCTGGCCTCACTAAAATGGTGGCTCTACTCCAGACATCTTTCTATAATGGCTGCATAGAATTACCCCCCAAGCTATGCATCAACATTCAAGTAGGCGCTGGAGTGTGTTGTGAGGTTGTTCAATGCAGATGGAGCGACATGAAAAGAATGTCAACTTGTTGCAAACAGAAGGTTATCCGCTGCATTACGCAACAATGAATCATCATCCAAAAGCGTGCTTTTAACACCTAACTCTGAACTCTGAACTCAGAATGGAGTGTTAATGTGTCAGTGCACAGACCCAGAGAGAATAGACGTGCATTTGATAAAATGTCTCTTTATTTTATTTATTTATAAAGATGTTATTCAGCACTGTTCTATACAAATGTAATGTGAGGACTTAAGGCTCATTTAATACTCCAAAACAAACTCAGATGCAGACAGCAGCAATCATGGACATGGCTACAGTTCCGCACAGATGTATGTATATGTGGACACGTTCCACACATGCACACTAGAAATCAAAATGGTGACCTGTTCATTACAATAGGCATATTTGTTTATTGTACTTAGGTGAATGAGAGAAAAAAGCTCGTAAAGTTAGAAAATGATGTCTGCCATATTTTCTTTTCAGTTTTTTTCTTGGCCTTCACAAATCTGTCTCAGAGATGTGTCCGCTTCTGCTTGCACACATTTTCATCCCTTCCCACTGTCTGGGCTATTTCTGTCCAAGAGTTTATTCACATTTGGCTGTCTTTATACTCAGTGTTTCCCACACATAGGCTTTACTTGGGCAGACCGCCCAGGTAAATGAAGACCTGCCCACAGGTATCGTGGGATGATTCAGCCTTAAAAAACATGCGATGATGACACTGCTGTCACACACTGACATGTGCACACACTGCGAGAAGATGAACCACGACATGTCTGTTTCATTTTAATGCACATTAATCAGCATTTAACTATAAAGACAGAAATCTCTGTCTGTGGCATCAACATCTCTAGAACCCGGCACTGTGTGAAGTTGATATTCAGCAGGTTCAAAGACCCAAGCCTCTGTTTTCATGGACCAGAAGTACACTTTGTCTGAAGTAATAGCCATTTAAAGACATTTTAAAACGTTAGACGTTTTTTTTTCACCAAAAAAAAAAACAAAAACAACAACTTAGTAACACAGAAATAAGACAAAGTAACAAAAACTCAGAATACATGCTGATAAAGCTTTCAGCAAGCTGCTCACTTTTAATTAAACGAACACATTTATGATATTGCTAAACCGCTGACTAAAACATCATTAAAATATGGAATAAATTTGTAATTTTACCGTCATTTCGAAGGTAAAGGTATCCTAAAAAGATCCCATGATTAGATTTTGTCACCGTTAATCCATTTTACAGCAAAATCCCTGTAGACCTTCACTTAACTCCTTCTTTTATAAGCTTACCATAAATACTCAAATAGTGGCGGGTCCTTTGTTTTTTGGGTTGTTTTTTTTTTACATCAAGTGTTTTTTTTTTTTTTTTTTTTTTTTTAACATCAACTGCAGAGAGAGAACCAGGCTTTTATTCCAGCCAGGTCATTATTTCTAATTTTAAAATATATGTAACCTCCATGCTTCTCACCAAAGTTTACCTCTGTTGTGTTATAGTTAATTAGTTCCTTTAATTTTCCTTTAAAACCCCGCTGAGATCGAACGCAACACTCGTTGTGTTATTGTGGTTACCTAGCAACCAGTAGTATACAGCCTGGTAGTGGCCATTTTCAACTAGATCTGAGTGTTTTTTTTTTTNTTTTTTTTTTTTTTTTTTTTTTTTGCTTTTTCTTTGCACTTTTAAAACCAAATAGCTGTGTTAAACTTTTGTTGGAATCTTCTGTTGCACAGTTACACAGCGTGCCTGCCCACCGCCACAAATAAATTTTCAGCCTGTGGGAAACACTGATACTTGTTAAAAAATGGTACTGATAATGGTGGATCTCCAAACACAACCTCTCCTGTCCATTTAGCTTTTGTACTGTATGTGCAGCCAGGGCAAAATCACAAAATCTGGGAGGTGTGTTGGCATCCACGCTGACATCCACACGTACGAAATTCATATCATGCAGACCCTTTTATGCAGAGAGGAAAAGTATAACAAGCAGGAACAATGTTAACTGTTAACTTGTTAACTGCGATGCCATTTTCACACCTTTTTAAAATTTTGGTCACTTCACAGAATCGTCATTTCTTCATTTCACTGGTAACGACCTGGGCTGCTCTCCAGGACTTCAGGGGGCCCCTGAACCCAACGTTGAAAACCATTTCCATTGAGAGCACTTTTTTTAGGCACAGCTCTGTCTCCTTACCCCGGTGATGACCAACTTCCAGTTTACTTCTGGTCAGCTACCTTATTCTTATCCCTGATTTGGTGCTGATCACTCAGTCACATATGGCCGTAATGTGATTAGGCCACCCACCGCCTGGCCAGGAAACCTGCTAACAGCATGACAGGGAGACAGACAGGAAACATAGGCTGCTTAAACATATGTAGGCTACTGTTCATCCTAGATCCAATGCATACACCACACACACATTCACACACACATGCACATACGTATGCACACATCCACAGACTTGTTAAAAGAAAATGAATGGGTTTTGACAATATGATCTTATTTTCTTTGATTTTTAAGTCAAATGTTAAATGCATTAGCCAAATGTCCTTTGTAAACGTCCATAAGATTTTGCAGTGAAACTTCCTGGTTTGACTTGGACGTACCGCATTTACAGACTTTTAGTTTCACTTCCAAATTAATGGTTAAATAAACTGGGGATTTGTTTGCAGCTTGTGTGAGTTCCCTAATGGACCCAATTCTGGTGTTTTCACTAAAATAATGTCATGAGAATATTAACAAAATCAAAATATTTCTTTAAATACTTTAATATTTATTTCAGTTTACCTCACAAAAAAATGTAGTTTGCATTAATATACTAATAAAACTTTCACTTTGTTTTGGATTGTCTAAATTGTAGATTAAAGGACCATACCGACCATTTTGCATGTTTGAGCCTAGTATATTCAATTTTCATACATGCAAGGCTACTGACAATCATTTCCCAAAGCACCAAAGCGTACTACTGTAACAGTGAATTAAAAATGTTTTTCCTACCTTCCAGACTGCCATTGGTTTCATTTCATTCTGGTACACTATTAAAATCAACTTGTTGATACTTGAAACGGTCTTGGGATAGGTAATCCATCATCATCAACATTCAGGTTTTTTTGAAGTTTCGTAATTTTAGTGTTTAAGCGCAATAAAAAAGTGCGGAGTGAATGTATGCCTCCACTGGGGAATATAGTTCCAAAAGAAGACCTGCGTTTATGGAAAAATTTAAGNGTGAATGTATGCCTCCACTGGGGAATATAGTTCCAAAAGAAGACCTGCGTTTATGGAAAAATTTAAGTGACTGTGACTTCATAAGGCTGCATAACTATTAGCAGGTGAAACATCTATTTTTAAGGTGGGTGTATCACTTGAATATTTTTTATTTTGAAAGATTAAGAGATTTTGCAAAATATCAGGAAAGCTGAAATATGGTTTTATCCTTTGGGAAATGATTGTCAGTAACATTACGTGTATGAAAATTGAATATGTTAGGCTGAAACATGCAAAATGGATGGTATGGTCCTTCAAGCACCACTACAGTAACAAAGTCACACACACATATGTATGTGTGTATGTTTGTATACGTATGTATGTATACATGTACGTGTGTGTGTGTGTGTGTGTATATATATACACACACTCACACACATACGCACACAAAGGAAACACACTTTAAATTTGAGTTCAGTTGGATTACATGAGGCAGGCTAAGCCATGTAGCTCTCTGTCATTCAGTAAGCAGCATGTGGGAACTGGGACATTTTTGAGCAAGTTTTTTCTGGGTGGAGTGCTGCATGTGATGAAGGGACTGAGGTGACTGATCATAAGGAGTGGTCCCAAAACATCAGGATCCACTCTGACACGTCAAAAAGCAACATAGAGTTAACATTCCTCAGCTGACCAAGGTCCCAATTCAAGAGCCAACATGTCTATTCATGGTTAGCGGCTTCCATGTTCCAATTACTGTTCTTTTTTGAATCAGCTAGAGAAGCAGACAAGATGAACTCAGCTCATTTGTAATAGCAGGAGTAAGACAAGGATTCCCGCTCCAGGACAGGATCGCTGGGCTTCCTTGGCACCAGATCTAAGGACTAGTGACTTAAAAAGTTGCATATTAGATGTCAATAGCTTAGACATCCGCTCACCAGCCACACGAGGCATTAAAACACCTGGTTGATTGTTGTCATTCCTGTCCGTTAAAGGAGTTAAGGACTTTAGACCGAGTCGAGTCCTATTTCATAATCACTGCTTACATCTCATCTTTGCAGTCATTCATCCTTTCTTCACACCAAGCATGCACCATCAACAATTAAATCCAGTCGGTTACATCATTTTTATTGGAGATGTATTGGAGATGATGAACTGTAACATAAGAAATGCCCGGAGGCTAAGGAGAGTGTTTATAAATTACCAGTAGAAAGAGAGTTTGCCAATCATTTATTATTCCAGTTTATTGAATCCAAGTATAATCTACTGCATATGATTTTCTCCTGTCTAAAGGGATGATGAGTTAAATTGGGACCTAATCTGTCAGTGTGAGAGAAATACTTGAGGATATTCACAACATCTTTTTTAATCATTAGATTTTGCTGGGAAAACAATTCAACTCAATTGAACAAACACAAGTTTAATGTTTTACCAAGTGATGTTGAATATTTTAGTAAATATTTAACCTCTCAATAACAAGACATTCTGAAATTTATTGCGTTTAATATTATTTTTTTTCCCATTAAACAAGGAACATATTTACCGTGGATAGCAAACCAAAGCTGCATGTCCACTTTAAAGGACAGTACCATCCATTTTGCATGTTTGGGCCTAATATATTAAATTTTCATACACGTAACGTTACTGACAATCATTTCCCAAAGGATAAAACCGTATTTCAGCTTTCCTGATAGTTTGCAAAATCTCTTAGTCTTTCAAAATCAAATATTCAAATGATACACCCACCTTAAAAATCGACGTTTCTCCTGCTAATAGTTATGAAGCCTTATGAAATCACAGTTGTTTAATTTTTCCATAAACGCAGGTTTTCTTTTGGGACTATATGCCCCGGTGGAGGCATACATTCATACATTCACTCCACGCTTTGTGTTGTGCTTAAACACTAAAATTACGAAACTTCTAAAAAAAAAAACCTGAATATATGTTTTGTTGGTGATGATTGGTTACCTATCCCAAGAATGTTTCAAGTATCAACAAGTTGATTTTAATAGCGTACCAGAATGAACTGAAACCAATGGAGGTCTGGAAGGTAGGAAAAACATTTTTAATTCACCGTTCCAGTAGTATGCTTTGGGAA
>VXCM01004212.1:13970-81107 GCA_014773175.1 Lucifuga dentata
ATTTTTTTTTTTTTTTTTGTGAAAACACATTTGTGTTCCCTTAACAAATCCAAGGCCAGTAATCCAGCAGCTCCTGCCTGTTTATGGTACTGACCAGCAAAGATTGGAGTTCTTTTGTTATGTGGCTCATTTTAAGTTCCTCAAGTTAATATTCAGTAATCAGTCTGTTCCAGTAAATATGTACACACATACACACTAGATGAAGCATCTCAGGTTACATTTTGAAATATTGTCCATAAATGAAGTGATGATGATATCGGTGAATTTCACTTTGTTGGAAGATTAACTGAGTAGGACCATATCACCCATTTTGCATGTCTGAGCCTAATATATTCAATTTTCATTCTCGTAAGGTTCCTGACAATTATTTCCCAAAGCATACTACTGGAATGGTAAAGTAAAATGTTTTTCCTACCTTCCAGACTGCCATTGGTTTCAGTCCATTCTGGTACGCTATTAAAATCAACTTGTTGATACTTGGGACATTCTGTGGATTGGTAATCCATCATCGTGAACAAGATGTATATTCAAGTTTTTTTTAGAAGTTACGTAATTTTGGCGTTTAAGCGCAATAAAAAGTGTGGAGTGAATGTATGTCTCCACCGGGGAATATAGTCCCAAAAGAAGACCTGTTTATCAAAAAATTTAAACTACTGTGACTTCATAATTTTGCATAACTATTGCATAACTATTAGCAGGTGAAACATTGATTTTTAAGGTGGGTATATAGCTTGAATATTTGATTTTGAAAGACTAAGATTTTGTAAAATATCAGGAAAGCCGAAATATGGTTTTATCCTTTGAGAAATGATTGTCAATAACGCAACATGTATGAAAATTTAATATATTAGGCTCAAACATGCAAAATGGATGGTACTGTCCTTTAACCGGCAGTATGATCATGTTTCCCATGGAGTTTTATGACTCCTTGTTTGGTCAGTAAAATCACACGGCGTTGACTCTGGGATCATCCAGCATCTATAAAAACTGCAAAATACAACATTTTTTAAAAAATTTTATGCCAGTACAGACGTGAGATTATATGTGGCTACAATCTGAACTATCTCCTTTTATAATCATTTATTAGCGGTTAAAGGTTAACAGAAGTGGACTAACTGTGCAAAGGTCCTTAAAGCTCCAAATGTTCTATACATTTACCCTCACATGACGATCCTGTTGTAATCTCTGTGACATATGTAGATAAAGTGAATTGACAGCAAAATTTATTTTTATTGATAAGGCATGAGCTGCAGCGGCTGATTTAGGACATGTGAAGTGTTTCATTTCAGATTGTTTGCTCTGCATTTGTAGACAATTTCAACAAAACATGAATCTGATAAGACTCAGTGTGATCAAACAGTTGTTGTGAGTAAAGCTCACTATTGAATTTTATTGCAGGTGTAGGCAGTAACTGCTGCACTCACAAATAAGTCACTTTTTTTAGAGGATAACATAATCTCTATCTTAGATTAAGTATTGCACTTCAAATAGCTTTTGTCAATCAATATTTAGAATTTGTAGATTAATTCCACCCTCATAAAGATTAATATTTTGGAGGCACAGCTCTTAAAAATCAGTAAAAAAAAAAAAAAGAAAAAAAGTTATTTGTAATGAATATTGAGTACATGTTTTCAATCTCATCCCCTCTTGGAAAAAAATTCACGCTAAACAGTGAAACATGCTGTTTGCAAGTTGAGGGCTGATGAGTATTTGTTTAGGGAGCATAAATGTTGACAACCCCTACACGTACAGAGAGTAAGAGGGTGAAATGACTTGCTCTCAGAGGCCTTGACAACCTTTGCCCTCATGGCTCTCGTTTCAGGCCCTGTAATTGCCACTGACCAATGGGCTCCTGGCTGAAACGAGACCCCGAGCTGAAGCTATTAACGTCCCCCTCCAAACGGATCTTGTTTTGATTCCTGATGCTTTTATAGGTTTTGTCTTTAGGAGACATTCCTGGTCGGCACATACCGTGCACCCCTTTCTGCCCCTATTTTCCTTCCTTCCCGTCTTGTGGGGCCATTGCCTCCCCCTCCTCGCACTCACAAACATACACACAGCCTTGATCAGCGTTTGCACATATGTGTGTGTGTGATGGCTACTGACCAGCCCACCCTCCCCAGGCCCCTCCTGACAGCCAGCTACACTCCATGAACTTGGCCACCCGTCACAGCTGCGTTAAGATTGAAGGATGGGGGGCCCTTGTATCCAGCTGGGTCGGAAGACATGGGTGGGGGCAGGGCAGGCCCAGATGCAGATGGTTTAGGTCAAATGGAGATGTTTGAGGATGAAGGGGGAGGGGGACACAGGAGCTCAGGGGCACAATAACTCCAGGGGTTCCTCCTTCAACCTCTGGAGAAACGCATTCTTGAAGTTTGGCTGTATGTTGTTATTTGTTTGCAGAATGTTTGAGGTTGTAGTTGCCATGGCTGCAGTAGAGAGTAAACTCACCTCTAGTTTTTTGGTCTGATGTGAACTTTTTATGAACTTTTTGACCTACATTAATATTGTCATCATAATAGTTCCCAGGTATAATACATGTTTGAAAGCAATAGATTTTTGCATTTCTGTTGGTACTGCTTTATGATGGTCACAAATCAGAAGCCAAGGTTTACATTCACATTACTAATTTCAACTTTAGAGGCAGTTTTTTTGAAAATGGTGTCCTCTTTCTGGTATAATGTATTGATGCATGATATAAAAACAGAAATATGCTCATTTTACATTTGAAGTGCTAAACAAATCATTTCATGATGATTTCATGAGAAATCTTAATATTACAGATATGAAATGGCTGCCAGGTAAAACCAAAGGTTTGACTGCAGGACTGACCTTATCTGCGTTGTCTGTCTTTTCTTTTGTAGAACGGGAATGCAGTTTGGGCAGATGAGGCTGACAGCAGCAGAGGAAGAGGAGAGGCCTCCAGAGACTTTGCTAAGGTGAGCATTTGGAGACTTTTATGACTGAACTCTCTGAGAGTCAACAGGCCATCAAAGGACCAAACAGCAAACCTACAAGCCATCAGGCTCAAATTTACTTCCATCGCCATGGGCAACTAACATACAGTGCAGGAATTTTATATATATTGGTGACCTTTTAAAACTTCTGTTTATGCGTGGTAGGAGTTTTATGTATTGTATGTGTGTGTGTGTGTGTCTGCTTGCGCTGCAGTTTTGGTGTAAAAAGAGGATGTTGTTAAACAAGAACATGCAAGCAAGGTCAAATTTCACAAGGAAAATAAAAGTTAAATAAAAACTCTAACTCATTTTACTCATTTTTCCCAGGAATATATGTATATGTATGTATATGTACATGTAATATATGTATGAATATATGTATATGTGCTATGACACTGCTTATCTTTGCACCAGTTACATCTATCATAACATCAATTCATCAGAACTCAAACTTGAGGAAATTGTAAACAGGATAACCTTTTGAAGATTACACAGAAAAGATCCTAAAGAAGCTTCTGTTTTCTCCATTAGCTGTACGAGCTGGACAACGACCCAAAAAGGAAAGAATTTTTGGATGATCTCTTCACCTTCATGCAGAAAAGAGGTGAGATTATCTCCAGAAAATGACAGTTTAAGTAGCGCTGCTGATTCACTGTAGCCACGCAGGCTTCACTAGTGTTCTCCATAGATAGAATCACTTCTTTGCTAGATCCGTGCTACTTCACTGGAAAATCATCTAAGATCTAAAGGAAGGCTTAAAGTCCTTTCTACAAATACATTTTCTTGCAGAGTTTTCTGTAGAACCCCTACATGTTAGATTTTTGAGGAAATCATGCCAGCGTGCAGGAGTACGTAGATGCATGCAGCAGAATCTGTACCTCAAACCTCAAACTTTGAGAAACTCATGCCCTTTATGCAGACAGCCTGTTTAAACCACAAGGCTTTGCTTCCTTAGCTGCCAAGGCATGTGGGGTAGTTTGAAAACCTACAGAAAAACATTTGCACTGTAAATTGTAGTGGGAGTCTATGAGAGATGCAATAGGTGTGACATTGGTGGGTGTTAATCTCCCCCCTGCCCAGGTGGGCAAAGTAAATAACACAACTTCCATTTCCTGTCTCATTGTTATCTTTAAGCTCTAGAGCAACTGAAATGTTACTCCAGATTGATTGTTTTCAGAGCCCACACATCACAGGGCAAGAGTTAATTTGGTCTGGCGTTTTTTGTTTTTGTTTTTTTTTTAACTGGGCAGGGATAAAACTGGAACTCTAACAGTTCTTTGTGGTTTTTGGTCAAACTGTACCTCGTCTGCAGTTGTCAAGTGCGCTACATGGTATGTAATCATCACCGATCGTCTTAAAAACATTCTGTAACTCTCACTGGCTCAGAAATCCTTTACTAATTCCCCCCCCCCCAANCCCCCCCCCCCAAGGGTAAAGGCCTTAAGGAGGTCAGCAGGTGAGATCTGCCTCTTCTGATCCTGTCGTTGTGCAGTATCAGAGCCAAGAGGATCTGGCAGCAGCCTTACTAATTTAGTTGGCCAACATCCAGGGAGGCTCAGCTGACTGTGTGCTGCTTTGACACTGCTTACAAGACACACACACACACACACCCCCTCCTGCCGGAGCAGCTAATGCACTTAGACATTAATTAGACAAATCTGTTGCCAAGCAAGTTGCACGGCTTGAACAACGCCTCTGAAGGTGAATCACAATGTTATTACAGTAGTACATACTTTACATTATGTTTTGGCAAGCTGTGATGGGTGATGATGGTGTGTGAGTGCGTGTGGGGCGCAAACTTCATTATGTTTTGTCACAGGCTGTGATGGGTGATGCTGTATGTGCAGGAGTGTGTATGTGATGCATAGTTTGTTTTGTCAGTCTGTGATGGATGATGATGGCGCATGTATTTGCGTAGATCTGTTCTTGCCTGTATACATGTGCGCGTATGTCGGCGAGCTCACGCTCACCAGAGCAGCAGCCCCTTAGCGTCTGGTCTGGTCAAAGCACCCGGAGGTCTTGTTTGGAGGGTGATGAATTAAGCCGAGTTAGAGAGAGGGAGGGAGGGACGGGATCTGTCAGGACCCTGTTAGTATCTCTGTCCAGTGGCAGACGCTGGGAGTGGTTGGCTGACCCTTTACTCACGCTGGTCAGACGGAGAGATCCATCAAGTTGACTAAAATGCCACCTGACAGCAGATAACTGGCTGATTATAGAGCGTCATGTCACATCTTTTCACCTCATTTTCAGTGAATTTGCATTTATATAGGATGGGGAGAAAAAAATCGTTTAACTCTTCAAGGGATATTCTGGGGGAAAAAAATCTGTCTGTTTGCAAATACAAACTTTTTAAAAATGTGAGCACGCTAAATGTTTTACTCGTTTAGCTGAATTACTTTACCAGAGTGAATTACAGTGAGTGCATCCGTGCAATTAGCTTGCACGGATCAAGTTGCCATATCAGCATCAGTACAAGTAACCAGGAGTGATGGAGTGCAAGGGTCAATGGCTGACAACTGTAACAAATATTACTGTGTCTCTGAATGCCCATCTGTAATAGACAAGTGTCAGGGAAAGGAAGAGGAGGTGTTCATTTTTTTTCAGTTTGGCGTTTTCATTTGGGAAAATGAAAGGCCACTAGAAAAAATGACAGTTATAATCAGAAAGGTAAATAGCGTTGCTGTGCTGTTCTTTAAGTATAGATTCATGATGATGTTATTAGACGAAGCAGGAAAGAAAATAATATCAGCCTCGCTAGAGTGACTTCTTCATCCTTTCCTTAAGATGAGAGTCAGTTTGCTGACCAGCCTGAATCACGTGGAACAAAATGCTCGACCAGATTTGCCTCTGCTGTTACTGTGAATGTGTATGAGATGATGAGCAAGCTCTTGTTGTTGACAACCTGTAATTACTGTGCAATTACCCAGACCTCCATCCTCTCTTAGATTTAATTCAGGTATTGCACTTTTTTAAACTAAAATGAAAGAGCACCTAGATGTCTCTTATTTGTATTTATGCTGTATTGTAAGAGGAGGGAGTACAAGCTCGTCATAGTGGAAGATGCCAACCTTCACCTGCATTCACATGCAGAATGCTTAACAATATCGGCTCATTTTGCAAAGCAGATTTGTGAGGTCATTTGAGTAAAATCCAGAGGAATCTCTGGACAGAAAGAGACAAATGGTGAAGTGCTTTTCCCACCTCGTCCTGGGGCCTCCAGGCCTTGAGAGGAAAGCAAGAGCGGAAGGAAAACTTACGAGGGATTCCCATTTCCTGCCTCTGCTCTGTGCTTAAAAACAGACGTGTGTGTGTGTGTGTGTGTGTGTGTGTGTTAATGGTTGAGGAATTTTAGCAGCTGTCCTAAATCCTGTCTGTGTGTAAAGGGGCCCATTGATAGGCTCTGAATCACAGAAATGGCAGAAGGCAAACACAAAAAAAACCCGCTCTACCTTTCCTCCCTGGTTGTTATTTCTTTACTGAGTACGACTCTGTTACACAAACTCTTTCCATGGTCACAAGAATATTTGTTAGATCCATTTCTGGGCCCCTCTGGCTTTGACCCTTGACCTCCTTACTATTTGTTGCTTGTAATGTTAGTAAAGGCACTGAACCTTATTCTACTGGAGCACTACTGTCATTTGTTCTAGATAGAAATGTCAGCTAATGGCCTGAGATGTCAATGTGAATGCAGGAGAGCTGCTAATGTTGGAGGAGTGCTGGTAAAAGATATTAGCCTGCCTGGGTTGTTGGCATCCCTGTTTATCATATCCATTACGGGTTTTGCTGTTTCACCCCCACTGGGAGTGCAGAGGAAAAGCTTCTACAGTGACTCAACGCCATGAACCACCTCAAAGGTTTCGATTAAGCAGATGGGTGATTGTTTGTTGTGGTTTGACACCCGGCCACTTTCTCATTCCGGATGGGGGTTTGGGGCAAGAGGCAGGGTTGGGAAGGGGTAAATGAGGGGGCAGTTAGTGAGGCTGCAGGAGCTACGGGTGCGTGATAAAGAAAAAAAGAGGAGGAAAATAAAGGAGTGATGCGGCCAACTGCCTGTCAGCGCTGTCCACTTGAGATGATTAATGGCCACGGGCTGTGATGGACAGAGAGAGAGAGAGAGAGAGAGAGAGAGAGAGAGAGGAAGGAGGGGTGTAAAGACAAGTGTTTTATCCCCTTCTTCTCCAGCCAGAAAACCCCACACATTGCAGTCAGCAAGGCCAGATCCTTCCCAGTGTGACACTCTTAAATGGGAAGTGGAGATTCAGCTGAAGAGAGCCCACATGGTGTGCGATCACCACTTTAGAGTTATTTTAGCGGTCAGTCCCTATGTAGTAGATTTAGGGCTTGGTTAAAACTAATAAAGTGGTAAGCTGGCCTTGTCTGTGCCATATATAGAAGCAGAGGAAGGAGGCGGGGAAGGAAAGAGAGAGATTTAATGATTATAATGAAGATGTCGCATTTTGCTGCAGCTCCACATTCATGTTGGCAGGGGCTGTAGTCTCTTGCTTCCTATAAAGTCCTTATGAGCTTTACTGTGAACTGCAGCAACGGTTTTAGAGGCTTGTCAGCAAAAAAAGGGCCAAAAAAAACCAAAAAAAAAAACCATAATTTGCATTGGAAACAAATGAAAATTATTTTTCATATGTTTTATGAAAAATAAGAATTTAGAGTGTAAAACAGGTTGAAGGATCCTAACCAGCGTACACGATACAGTAATGACCACCAATTCCAAAACATACAACCATATTTTAGTTTTCCTGTTATTTTGCCAAATCCTTTCATCTTTTAAAATTAAATGTTCAGGTGATACACCCACCTTAAAATTCAGTGTTTTGCCTGCTAACACACGTCTGAATGTTGGTCATTTTTAAAGGATCAGACCACCCATTTTGCATGTTTGAGCCTAATATATTCAATTTTCATACACTTAAGATTACTGACAATCATTTCCCAAAGCATAAAACCGTATTTCAGCTTTCCTGATATTTTGCAGAACCTCTTAATCTTTCAAAATCATATATTTCAAGCGATACACCCACCTTGAAAATCAATGTTTCGGCTGTTAATAGTTATGCAGCCTTATGAAGTCATGGCCGTTAAAATTTTTCCATAAACGTAGGTCTTCTTTTGGGACTATATTCCCCGGTGGAGACATACATTCACTCAGCGCTTTTTATTGCGCTTAAACACTAAAATGATGTAACTTCTAAAAAAAAAAAAACCCTGAATACACATCTTGTTCATGATGATGGATTACCTATCTCAAGAACATTTCAAGTATCAACAAGTTGATTTTAATAGGGTACCAGAATGAACTGAAACCAATGGTGGTCCGGAAGGTAGGAAAAACATTTTTATTTCACCATTCCAGCAGGATGCTTTGGGAAATGATTGTGAATAACCTTACATGTATGAAAATTGAATATATTAAGCTCAAACATACAAAATGGGTGGTATGGTCCTTTTAATATATTTTTTAGAGTATTTGTAGTGTGGGAAGAGTGGCCTTCCAGCAGGACACAAGAGGAAGTTCCCTAAATGTAACCCTGAGACTGAGAGCTCTGTCCACACCAATTACACCATGAATGGGCTCTGGGGGATCCATGTATGCACTATATTACTCCCCCGGCCAGCCTCACACTGGCCCTCATAACAGCCGGGCCCTCTGTACAAACACCACACCACAATAGGAACATTCTCTGGCTCTTTGATATGGCCTCATTTTCCTTTAGTTAACACCCAGCAACTTCTGGAACGCGGCAGTGCCTGGTTTGTTAAATATAATAAAACAACGGAATGTAAAGTGAGCGCTTTAGTGTATTAGACGGTAACCCTTTGCGTTGTTTTCTGCAAATAACTGTGCAACTTACTTCAAATAGTTTATTCAGTCCTAATAGCTTATGGAGGAATTTCTTGGGACGTTTGCAGTTTTTGACACCTGATTATCACGTTTCAGTAGAATGCAACAAAAAAAAAAAAAAAAAAANAAAAAAAAAAAAAAAAAAGGGAAATCTACATTTTGTCCTTTCTTGTCTTTTTGTCCAGCTTCCTCCTCTTCCTCCTCCTTCTCCTCCTTTGCCTCCTCACACCCTCCTTCCCCCTCTGTTTATTGTGCTACAGTTACAACCACTGAAACTTGATAACACCATGGGGGATGGGGCGGAGGGCTGCGCTCTGGCCTGCTTGGTGAGGCTGGGGGAGGAGGAGCTGGATTAAGGGGCCTCCTGTCCTACACAGGATGATTAATGGTCTCCTAAAAAGTGGGGGCCAACCTTTTTGATAGGGCAACGCTGACGGACAGCAGACAAGGGAGAGACCGTCGCGTGTCTGTATGTGTGAAAAGGGAGAGAAGAGGGAGAATGAAGGATGAAGAAGGCAGACATGGAAACCACAGTGGGAGACGAGGGCAGAAGGGGTGCCAGGGTGACAGAGGGGGAGGTTAAGGGAAGCATTGGACGTCTTGTGTAGAAAANAAAAAAAAAAAAAGGCCACACTCTTTCATTTCCCTTTGGAAGCAAGCAATCCGTCGGTGGGCGGAGGCTGACCAAGCTCACCAACCAGCCAGACAGAGCGATAGCCAGTAACATACTGGAAGACGAAGGCTAGAACTGGTAGCACAGGGCCCCTACTCTCAGGAAAGGGTGGGAGCCTGAAAGCTGCAGATTCCAACCACTGCATTCTAATCACTGTCCCAAGACAGACTCCAAAAGAAGAGGGAAACTATCCTTAATGGAGACATTCTTCCCCACATTTGTGATCAAAGATTTTGTGGTTACCATGTTGATATATTTGATGGCTGAGATTATCTTTGCCTTTACAAAGACTCCACCCAATGTCTGGTAAATTACAGCCCAGTCTTTGGGGAGCAAGCGCATCTACTGTGGCTCTGCTTCTCTCTTCCTTCAAAACAAAAGGAAATAGTAGTTTTCCTGATGGTTTCATGTTTGTTTGTGTTGTTGGGGGGTTGTTAGATTAAAATCTTAAGACTTTTTGTTTCTTACCAACCAACTTGACTCTGTGTCTCTTCCTCTTTCTCCCAATCCCATCCCCCCCCTNCCATACCAAACCTCCCCCCCCAGTATTTCCTCCATCATTTAGCCAGGTCCTGGATTGCCACTGTGCTGTCCATCTTTAATTATGACCATACTGTACAGGGATTTGAGTCTCTAAGCTGCAGAGCTGGGAGATTCTAATCACTAGGCTCATGAGCAGAGAAGAGGATGAGTGCAGAACTCAAGCAGGTTCACGCTTCCCAGTGAGGTCAACGGTCAGAGAAAAAAGAACACTGGCTGCTCAGATCAACTCTGCATCTTATTTTGTCTTTAATGGGACAAGAATAGATGCACACAAATAGTCTCATGCACATACTGGGAAATTAATGTAGTTGAAGACGAGAATGATCTGAAAGAGAGGCGTAAGGGTCCAGTCAGTTTGTGAAGAAGTTACTACACAGAACACCACAAAACTGAATACGGGGCAGTTTGTTTTCCACCAAAATAAACCTTTTTCTTTGTAAGGCTTAAAGGAGCATACCACCATTTTGCATGTTTGAGCCTAATATATTCAATTTTCATAAAAAGCATACTACTGGAACAGTGAATTAAAAATGTTTTTCCTACCTTCCAGACCTCCATTGGTTTCAGTTCATTCTGGTACGCTATTAAAATGACAGGTTTCAGGTTCAGGTTTTTCAGGTTTTTTCAAAGTTTTGTAATTTTAGCGTTTAAGTGCAATAAAAAGTGCAGAGTGAATGTATGTCTCCACCAGGGAATATAGTCCCAAAAGAAGACCTGCGTTTATGGAAAAATTTAAAGGACTGTGACTTCATAATGCTGCATAACTATTAGCAGGTGAAACATTGATTTTTAAGGTGGGTGTATCGCTTGAATATTTGATTTTGAAAGATGAAGAGATTTTGCAAACTATCAGGAAATCTGAGATATGGTTTTATGCTTTGGGAAATGATTGTCAGTAATGTAACATGTATGAAAATGGAATATATTAGGCTCAAACATGCAAAATGGATGGTATGGTCCTTTAATGTAAAAAAAAAAAACAAAACTACTTTAACTTAAAAAGGTAAAAATATTTGAAGGAAGATTTAAATACATTCCCACAATGAAGGATAACACGAGTTAAAGGAAGACGATTTTTATAATGTTCTAGATTTTTAATGGATAAAATACATTCAGACTTCAACACAGTGAGAAGGAAATTTGTAAAAAGTGTTTTTATAAATTGCTAATTGTAAATGTGGCTTAATATAGTGGCTTAATAATGATTAATATCATTATAAGAATATAATTAAATTAAGTTTTAATTCAGTTACCAGGGGTCTAAAAAGATTGCATAATCAGAATTTTGACCATTTGGGAGAAAATGAGTTTAATGTGGTTAAAGGTAGATTTTCTTTTTGCTTTCAGTTCACAACCTCACTTCCTATTTTTATCTGTTTCTGTTCTTTTTTTCATTGTTTCTTAACTTTTTTCTCTTTACACACACTATTTGTATCGCATCTTGCTGGTGAACTATTTAATTTAATTTCATTCTGACTTTAGCTTTAAGCCACATTAAGTTCAATTGTTTACTGTTTATTTTTAGTTTTTCAATTCAACAAAATGTCATTAAGCCACATTAAAGCCAGTGTGGCTTCTGTTTTTGCTATTTACATTCAGAGCAAATCTAAAACTCATCAAATTTAGCTGCTTTTGCCAGATTGTCAAGTCCAGCTGCACACTTTGTAGGAGTATTTCCACTTACCCCCTTAATTTTTTTCTTTGCTTTTTTAAGTTGTTTTGATAATCTGACCTTTTAGAATCTCCGGTGATCAACAAATTGCCCAAATGGTTCTCCAGTCCAGTGCTCATTTATATCCCTGTATGTCTGTGTGTCTCACATCCCCATCTGTGTCCTGTGCGTGCTCTTAAAGCAGTGCTTCCTGGCCTCCACACCCCTGTGATGGATGGTATGAAATACATTACAGCCCCCAGAGGAGCCCTATACCAGTACAATAGCCCTGAGCTCACTTCCAGCGCAGCTCTGCAGTAGCGTTGCACAAGAGACCCGAGTGAAAAGGGGCTTAATGGAAAACAAGATGCTTGATCTGAGAGAAGATGGACAGGGCAAGTTACACGCAGTTACCAACAACTATTGCTTTTTAATCAGGGTATTGGGTTGATGCCATTTTAATTTTTGTACTTTGCTATCACGAGTTCGGGATGCATGATTAGATAAAGGCTACAAGGGAAATGGTCAGTCATTACGTTATGATAGATTGCAGATGAGATTTCATCTTCTGAAATCAGGCAGACTTGAATTTTCATATATGTCCTGTTGCTTCTTGCTTTAGTCTGTTGTGTAATCATAGTTTCTTGAAAAGTATTAAATGCTTGTAAATAAATTACAGCATTTTAAGGCCTTAAAAACAATTTTAAACTGTTTTACATGAAGTCTTCATTTTAAGTGACAGGTTTCTTGGTGCCTTGTGATGACACAGAACAATGTTAGTAGTAAATGTTTTACCAATTCCCTGTTTATTCTAGTAAATTCCCCTTTAAGACTCGCAGAATGTTGATGGGCTTTTTTTTATATTAATTCAAAAACTGTCTGGTTTTGCCTGCTTTAGTTCTTGATTACTACTTTTAATTGGTTTTAAATTAATTTGCAGGAACCTCTAAAATGTCTGAAATTAGCTCTAGATACCTTCCTCTTTCACAGTCTTTCCTTGCTATTAGGAATATTTTAGAGATGTCGCCCGCAGACCTCTGCAGTTGTTTTTGGTGGCTTGTATTGTTGGTTACTTCAGAATGGAAGTATATGTATTCTCCTGTTGACCTCACTTACGTCACTCTGCAAAAGAGCATCAGCCAAATCCCTTAAAGGTAAATGTATGCCTGCTGTCATGGATTCCAAAAGCCAAAAGTAATTAGCATTGATGGAAGGTAAAATTTCCAAGATGAGTCCACAACCCCCCCCCCCCCNCCCACAGTATCTTCCCGTTTCAACATATCCCTCCCTTCTCCCAGCTTACAGCAGCTGATGTCTCTCGTATTGATCAGAGCTGCTGGACCCCAAATGGGGCTCGTCAGCTGATGGCTTTATCTGTCAATCTGGGTGTCCATTGATTGAAGCAGTTAGCTGTGTTATAAAGCTTGGTGGAAGGGAGGGGAGGGGCGGAGGGTGCATGGAGGGCTCCATCAGAGCTGCACCTGCCAGCGAAGACATCACTGTCATCTACTTACCCACTAAACTGGCAGAATCCAGTTTGACCAGTGGTCACTGGTGTTGACCACAGGAGCTCTCATTTCATTGGTTACAGTTCCTCTCCTTCTCTTCTTTGCCTTGAGTCTTCTCCTCTGCAGCTTAATCACAAGAATCTGTTGATGCAAAAGCCCCTCCCCTCTATTATGTGTACAACATACCATCGTCATTTTGCTGTGACATATACATTCTTGACATTTCTGCAAAGATTAGAGTTGTCTGTTTCACTACCGGGCTATTAGCTTACTTTTCTCTAACTTGATCTTCCAGTGAGATGTAAATATAGAGCAGAGGTCCTGTACTACGTTTGACCAGGTTGTTAAACTGCAGCACACTGTGATTACTTATTTACTGTAATTACCACTACTGTATATTATATACACAATATACTACGACTGCTAAAAATGCTGCTATTTACTGTCACTTCTAGCAGAATAATAGTGGTTAAACAGATATAGTGGTTAGACAACAGATATCAATGATATATATCACAATAATGATGTGTTTTCTGAACCTTTTTTTTCACTGACAGCTCACAATACAAGCCAGTATCACTTAGTGTTTATAGCCAATATAGGCACCAACAAAGATTTTAAGCCAACAGCCTCAACGTGTTCAATAAATTTCCTCCAGAGCCGTCACCTGCCGTTCACCTTTGCATCTCAAGCTCAGCCATAAACATGTTTTCAGCTTGAGCCTTCAAAGCCAGTTCAAACATGAAAAGGACATAAACTGTGGATGGAGAAGTTGAAGGCCCCAGTATACTTCAAAAGATGTAACAATGATCAATAAAAGAACAGACTAGTGAGCACATTCTGCAACACCGTGCGCAATATCTCCTTAAAGGACCATACCACCCTTTTTCCATGTTTGAACCTAAGATATTCAATTTTCATACATGTAACATTACTGATAATCATTTCCCAAAGGATACTACAGGAATGGTGAGTTAAATTTTTTTTCTTACCTTCCAGACCTCCATTGGTTTCAGTTCATTCTGTTACGCTTTTAAAATCAACTTGTTGATACTTGAAATGTTCTTGGGATAGGTAATCCATCATCACCAACAAGGCGTGTATTCAGGTGTTTTTCAAAGTTGCGAAATTCTAGCGTTTAAGCGCAATAAAAAGCGTGTGGATGTACGTCTCCAACCAGGGAATATAGTCCCAAAAAAAGACCTGCGTTTATCTAAACTTTAAATGGCCATGACTTCATAAGATCAATTTTTCTTAAGGCTATTCAGGCAAAACATGGATTTTTAAGATTGGGTGTATCACTTGAATATATGATTTTGAAAAATTAAGAGATTTTGCAAAACATCATGAAAGCTGAAATACGGTTTTATCCTTTGGGAAATGATTATCAGTAACGTAACATGTATGAAAATTGAATATATTAGGCTCAAACATGCAAAATGGGTTGTATGGTCCTTTAAGGCCCCAAAGTTGTATTGTGTCCTGGTTTGTCACTGTTGTTTTTCTGAAAGAGGTGAACAGTCTTGTCTCCACTAGTCTGGGTTTGCTGTGGATGAATAACAGCTGAGATCAGCCATCTTTGTATTGAATGTATGCAACAAGTTGTAAAATAGAGTCTGGTGCATTCCTGTAACCTGAGTCTGCAAAATTCCCTAATTTGGACATTCTGAGATAACTTATTAAAGTTGAGATTATTTCCCTGCATGGAATCCACCTCTCAAATATCCACGACCCTCCGCATATCAAATGATGAATAATTTGACAAACAACGTAACACAAGTGAGATAAACCGGCCATCCGTTCATCCATCTCTCTGTCGGCTCTATATCAGCTCGTGTTGATTGGGGTCCAGTCAGTTGATCTGCTGGGTCTCTGGGGATCGAGGGGACTTGGGTTACAGTTGGAAAGCCCATCTCACTTTTCGCGGCATCCAACCTTTTCAATCCCCCCTCCCCCTCTACTTCAATCAGGTGACCCATCTTCATGACCCACAGAGAGGGAGTCATGTTTCTCTCCCCTTTTCATTCTTTTCTATCGCTCTCTCTCTCTCTGCACATTCACTTCACAGGTGCTTTGTTGGCACGACTGTTGAAAAAATTGCCAAAACCTCTTTACAGCACCTTCAATATACAGTACACAATACCACGTTATTACAGAGATCATAAGGCAAATTACTTGACAGACTTATGTTTACTTAATTCTAAAAATCTAATCATGTCATTATTAGTAGTCTGACAGCCTCCAGTGTATGAACTGCTGCCAGGCAAATTTACAACTTTTGGCTCTTGTTTTGGAGTGTCGCCAGGTTTTCTGTTTTTAACACCACAGGCTGAAGATGTTGACAGTGTACAGAAGACAGCTCCAGTAATATATCGTCTGCTTGCTTGTGTAATAATTCTCACTAAGAAGTTACTCGCAGCTTCCTGAACAAATAATAGCTTCAAGTGACTTATCCGTCATCGAATGTTTGCTTTCTCCCCTCAATATTTGTTCTTTCTATTGAGACAGATAGAAGGGAAACCAAGGAGAAAGAGGAAAAAGGGTTCTGGTGAATCTGAACTGCATCTGTGCCTGTTTCTTTAGACGCTAAAGTAAACTTGTGTTAGGCATTTTTTGCAGGATTTTTTTTTTTTTTTTTTTTGGAACTGTTTATAAATTAAATGATGACTGGATTACTTTAAAATCTAAACGATTAATCGACAGTAAAAATAATCATGAGCTGGAGTCCTAGCGAAGATACAGGTGAAGGTGGTGCTTTCCAAATTTGATGAAATACCTTTTAAATGTCTCACATTAAAGGACCATACCATCCATTTTGCACGTTTGAGCCTAATATATTCAATTTTCATACATGTTACGNTAAAGGACCATACCATCCATTTTGCACGTTTGAGCCTAATATATTCAATTTTCATACATGTTACGTTACTGACAGTTCTTTCCCCAAAGGATAAAACCATATTTCAGCTTTCCTGATATTTTGCAAAATCTTTTAATCTTTCAAAATCAAATATTCAAGTGATACACCCACCTTAAAAATCAAAGTTTTACCTGCTAATAGTTGCACAAAATTATGAAGTCAAGGTCATTTAAATTTTTCGATAAACGCAGGTCTTCTTTTGGGACTATATTTCCCGGTGGAGACATACATTCACTCCACGCTTTTTATTGCACTTAAATACTAAAATTACAAAACTTCAAAAAAAAACTTGAACACACCTTGTTGGCGATGATGGATTACCCAAGAACTTTTCAAGTATCAACAAGTTGATTTTAATAGCGTATCAGAATGAAGTGAAACCAATGGAGGTCTGGAAGGTAGGAAACACATTTTTAATTTACCGTTCCAGTAGTATGCTTTGGGAAATGATTGTCAGTAACTTTATGTGTATGAAAATTGAATATATTAGGCTGTAACGTGCAAAATGGGTGGTATGGTCCTTTAAGGATGGGATTTATAAAAAAAATAAATAAATCATGGTAACTACACGGCATCACGCTAAATATGTGCTGTGATAACTGAAGCTCATTCATAAAGCTTCCCTTAGTTAATCAGCACGTTGTCTTGTTACTGACGTTCTTGTCAGGTGAAAGTTAATGAAGATGAACATGTTAATTAGCTGCTTCATATTAAAGAGCGATGGGTGATACTGCTTCATCTGGTGTTAAAGTGAAATTGCCATCTCTCTACCACACACACCTCCCATGCGTCTGTGTGTGTGTGTATGGGNGGGGGGGGGGGGGGGGGGGGAGAGAGAGAGAGAGAGAGAGGCATAGTGCCACTAGATCAGATCAAAATTCACAATTTTAAACTGATCAGCTGAGTGGGCTTATCTGTCAAAATTGTTGATTAATTACACAGGTGAGGCAAATACACTTCAAAATGTCACCCAGATTTCATACCGCCACTTGACATTTACTGCCAAACCAAAACAGGTCTTAATTTTTGTGTCACGGTGTATTTTAGTAATCGCTTCCCCAACATGTAAATCAGGAAATACTGTAGCAACGCCTCTTTCAAGGCAAACGTTAAAAGATGCCGGTGAATGAGGAAATGTGGCTGTGTGACGATGTTTGCCCTTATCGACGCGTTAGGTCTGGCACTGTGTTTCATGAATCACACCCTAAGTGTTTTTGAGCTGTGCCCATCATTCACGCAGTTGATGTGTCATTTTCCTCCCAAACGTGGAATACAAAAAGACGTTTGATTGCTCCATTGGGCTCTTGAATAATCTTATAGCACATTGTCTTTACTTTTGTTTCTGTTTCTGGTTAGATCCATGAGTGTGTGTCTTCTCGCTTTGGCACCACTGTGGTTTATTTTGCAGCATCTTTCATTTTTATTTCATTACTGAGGAAAGCTTTCCTTTTCATCACATCTCAGTGTAGTGCAGCTGGCAGACACCAATTCATTATTTCCTTCCGTCTTTTCTGTCTTTGTCTCTCTCAGCCTTTCTCCCTCTGTCATTTCACATTAATTGCACTTTATTGACATGACAGGAAAGACACCCACGCTGTCAAAGCTACAGAGCATATTGACTCTGATATTACAGACATTAATAGACAGCAGTCCCTCTGTCTCTCTACCAGCTGTGGCTTTAGCTTCATGCCTAGAATAGTGATGCATCTATAGTGTTACGTTACATTTAACTTCCCTTATGTGGAGGGTGCATATCTTAACACTTGATATGAATTGGTACGTCATGCGAGTGGTGGCTCTGCCTGGACTAAAGATAGCAAATTCCATACACTCGTGGCTTTTTTGCCTTTTATGTCCTGGGCCATGCATTAAAAATAAAACAAACATGCCCAGCATACAGCGGGGTCCTGACAATATGCTGCCCTGAGGTATGAACATGTAAACCAAGCGGCCAGCGGCTGCCCGACATAAAGTAAACTCTCAGCATGTGGAGTCCAGACACTTGTCTCTCTTGTCAGAGTCTCTCGGTCTCATATTAATGAAGGATCCAGGCTGCCGGGCATTCATATTTCATAGAAATCATAGAGAAACGTTCACTTTCTGAACACGTGAGCAAAATAAATGATTTACAGGTTACAGCTATTAAATTAGAAGAAGGACGTATCAAGACTGTAACAAATGGTGAGGCAGGTAAAGACTAAAAACAACTCAGCAGATCATCTAGATCTAGATCAGGTTAAACAGGAATGCATGCATGAGACGTGCGTGAGAATCCTGGATTTCAGCACTATTATGCTGATGAAAATAGCAGCACTGATAAAGTCCGTCTTGAATTCATTTATCTTGGCGACATGTTTTAAAATTTGTGTTCAGTGTATAATTTGTATTCTGCTTAGATTTTAATAACTTGTAGTCTTTAGTCTAATCTGGTAGATGTGGTATTTGGGGAAAAAGAAAAGGAAGGAAAAAGGTGTGTGTGCATGCGTGTGTGTGTGTGTGTGTGTGTGTGTGTGTGTGTGTGTGTGTGTGTGCGTGTGCGCGCGTGCGTGCGTGCATGTGTGTGTGGTGGGGGTGCTCTGAAAGGACTCAGACCTTGAGGCTGGGGGCTGTTTGTGTTGGCTGACACCTTCCTTACAGCAGTAATCCAGTCTTTCTCCAGCCGGATAGCTACCACTCCTTCCCCTTCCCTCCTCTTTTGCTTCTTTTTTTACCATCCTTCTTTCCTTCCTCTGTCTTTTTCTTTCCTGTCATTTCTCTCTTTCTTTTTTCCCTCTTTCTTTTTCTCTCTATTAGTTTTCTAATCTGTTTCAGCGCCTTTATCTGTTGGCTCTTCTCATTTCCTCTCCTCCCCTTCTGTTTCTTTCTTTCTTTCTTTCTTTCTTTCTTTCTGTACTTAATCTGAATCCAATAAGTCTAATAAATCCAATACTCAATAGATATTGGATTTTTCTCTCTCTCTCTCTCTCTCTCTCTCTCTCTCTCTCTCCCTCCCTCCAGTGAAACCTCACACCAGCCAGTGCTCATTCAGTAAAAAATTCATTTCCTGTGTGTTGACCACTGGAAGGCTGCCACTCCGTCACTTAATTATTTAAAAAATGCCCTTCATGTGAAGTCAGCGATATTTAATTTGCCACTACTGGCATCAGGGACACCCAATTGATTTATTATAGAGGCCCTTTAATGCGAACAGCTGTTTCCTGCTTAAAATAGGTCAGGGGTCACATGGAATGACCTTGTTTTTTTTTTGGTTTTTTTTGTCCTGCTCATGTTAAGATGGAGAGTTGGAACTGTAAGGGACAGTGGGAAAGGTTAATTCAAGCTGAAGGAGATTAGGTTTGTCTGTATTTTTGGTCAATGCACCAGCCAGTATTGATGATGATCACAAATTGTGTTTGTGCGTGATCGGTGTTGTGTGCCACTGATCGGATAAATATGATGCTTCTTGGCTACATATTTAATATTTGTTAGGCAAAGCAATGCATGTTTATTTGTATAACACCATTCAAACAGAAAGGGAACTCAAAGTGCTTTACACGAGGCAAAATTCATTAAAACAACACCTAAAAGGCAATAAATACAAAATAAAGCAACATTTAAAAGATAATGAGGGGAAAAATAAAATAAGATATAAAATTTAAAAAGATGATCAAATAAAAGAGAATAAAATAAGTTGTTAATTTTGCTCATTGGAGAGTTTTAGTTTCCTATATCATCCTCAAAAAGCCTTTATTTATCAAAGCCTGCACTATTTCTGTCTCTTTGTTTTTTGTTTTGTTGTTGATTCATCTTATTGCATCATTCTCACCTTTTTCTTTCTCCTCTGTGTGACTCTCTGTAGCCATTATCATGTGAAGTCTAGCCGTTTGAAGGCTGGCTGTTCACTGTGTAAGACAGAGGAAGGACTTAGGGAGTGGTTCAGGGGCCCTCAGTTGCAGCACTTCCCACTAGAGTGACCTCTGACCCCTGGTGCCATTAATCACTAGGCTCCTGATGGCCCTGTCCCTGGGGGAAAATCAGTCCGGGGCAAAGGATGATGGGAGGTGAAGCCTGCAGCCAATTACAGATTGGCTCAGAGCAGCCGAGTGGACAAATCATGGCTTCATAGAGAGATGAAATACCCAATCGTGGCCGACTTGACCTAACAGCGTGCAGTGTTCAATATGTAGTCTCCAAACATGGCCGATCCTGTTTCTCTGCCCTTTACGACTGAGATGTTTAGCTTGACTACCAAATATCCACTGGAAAACTTATTTTAAGTTTGTTTTTTTCACTCATGGTGAAATTAGAGGAATTAGCAAGCAAAGAAGATGAATTACGAACAGTCATGTTGCCAGAATCGAGTTCATAAAAAGGGACTGAGGCAGAGGAGTTATGCTGCTGTGATCAAAAGAGATGTTTTGGACCGCTCTAATTAAGCCTGTTAGAGTTAAATGTCTCCAGGGTTGGAGCAGATGTTGGACACCAAAGGCAAGCAGCATGTTGATTCTCTCAAATTAGGAAACTCTGGCTAACTGCCCAAGTGTTGCTAATGTGATTTTTGGCCATTTACGGCATTATCAAAGGTGTTTTCCCATGTCTTTCACATGTGGTCGGGCCGCGTTGAAATGTGAAACCTGGCTGATGTCACGTGTTGACTAATTAATGCTGTTTTAGGTTTCCAAACCACCTCTGGTCCACTTAAGATATATTGTTAGCTATTTGGTTTCCTCTCATACACACGTGCACACACACGCACAGCCGCACACACACACTACTCTCTTATCTAAGCTTTTTGTCTTAGTGTGCTGTTTTTGCCTTGCAGAGCTCTTTATGATGAACTTGTAATACATGACATTGGATCTGATTTGACAGCAGATATTGATATGAGGTAGGGCTGAATGATATAAACGATATGAAGTCATATCGTGATATAAAATCTTCTATATAAAAATGAGGACATCAGTATAAAGTCGATAGAAAATAGTGCTTGAATACAGGAAGTTAATGACAGCTCAAACAGCCAATAGCTTGTCAGAACTGGAACAAACTAGCCAATCTGGTGGCAGCATCATAATAAAAGCCTGCCCACTTCCTCAAAGCAGCGTTTAGCTAAATGGTGAACATGCCGCAGCCCATGTGGTGATATGTGAGCAAAAGTCAGACCAAGATGTCAGAAAGCGATGAAACTCCAGAGGAAAAAAATCAAATGATGAGGAAGAAAGTAAAGCTCAGTACTCAGTACTGTCCCAAAGAAAGTGGACGTGGATAAGCAAGGTAAAAAAAAAATGTCAGCGGTGTGGTGTCATTTTGGTTATTTAAAGTCTGACACAAAACAGAGCGGCCATGTTCACTGTAAAATTAGCCAGAAACCAATGCTGATGAAGCACGGTACAACACGGTATGACCACATGTACAACAAAGTTATTTTACACAGCACACAGGTCACACAGCAGCAACTTCAAACCCGTCCCCCAGGATGGAGACACTCCACGCCAACAAACTATGGCCAGATCGCTCTTGGAAAAGAGATTTTGAATCTCAGTAAGTTTTATTTGGTTAAATAATGGTTTAAAAAAAAAAAAAAAAAAANCCTTTTTTTTTTTTATCGGAAAAGATATGATGTTTTATTTAATTTTTATTTGAGAAATGCAAAACAAGGTTAATCATTTTTATTCATTTTGCATATACAGTAAATGCTGCCCTCATTGCCCAGAAATAAGAGCTGCTTTTATTTACTTGGATATATGTTAAAGGACCATACCACCCATTTTGCATGTTTGAGCCTAATATATTCAATTTTCATACATGTTACATTACTGACAATCATTTCCCAAAGGATAAAACCATATTTCAGTTTTCCTGATATTTTGCAAAATCTCTTAATCTTTCAAAATCAAATATTCAAGCAATACACCCACCTTAAAAATCCATGTTTCTCCTGCTAATAGTTACGCAGCCTTATGGTCGTTTAAGTTTTTTGATAAACGCAGGCCTTCTTTTGGGACTATATTCCCCTTGTGGAGACATACATTCACTCTGCGCTTTTTATTGTGCTTAAACACTAAAATTATGAAATTTTGAAAAAAAACCTGAATATACATCTTGTTGGTGATGATTGGTTACCTATCCCAAGAATGTTTCAAGTATCAACAAGTTGATTTTAATAGCGTACCAGAATGAACTGAAACCAATGGAGGTCTGGAAGGTAGGAAAAACATTTTTAATTCATTGTTCCAGTAGTATGCTTTGAGAAATGATTGTCAGTAACGTAACGTGTATGAAAATTGAATATATTAGGCTCAAACATGCAAAATGGCTGGTATAGTCCTTTAATTTAATATGGATTTATTTATTAAGGATGACTGCAGTTTGCGGTATTTCAGTTCATAGAATTGTTGGTTATTTTTTACGTTCAGAACATGCATAAAGAAAATGTTAAAATAAGCTTAAGTTCGAGTGGCTTGCAGCAGAATCTTTGCCATGATTTATATCGTGATATATACTGATATCACTCAATATAAAAAAATATATTATGATAAAAAAAAATTCCATATCGTCCAACCCTAATATGAGGCTTGAATAAAAACACGGGTGTGAATTAAAGCCTACCTAAATGCTGGCCTGTCACTATGGGGACGGTGCCATTGTGCCTCATTTGTTGTGCTCTCATTGTTCACAGGGACGGCCGGGCCAGTATGAAAACATGGCTTCCTGCTGACCTGCAGTTTAATTCACACATCAATAACCCCTGGCTGATCTCTGACCCCTCCAGTTGTACTAATTGTTTGATGCAGGATTGATGTCTTACGCTGCATTAAATAACTGTGATGAGGCGCTGGCAGCAATGCATTCCTGCTGCTTTCATCTGCTGCGTGTTCTGGAACTGTGGCTGCTGTCCAGCCATGCAATACAGCCCACAGGCTCCGCTATCTTCAGCTCCGATTACAATTTTAGGCTGTGAAATGTGAATTTGTAGTAAAGCATTGTCAGGTTTTATCAAACAGACATTAAACAAGAAATCTGCTGTCCGAAAATTGCTGCCAACTACTGTTAACATTAATGATGTTAAAATAAAACCAAAGGTGCTACTTTTGGAAGAACAGTAATAGCTTTCCTAATTCATTGGTTGACTAAATGAGAATATAGACCTGACCTTTAACAGAGATGTCAAATACTAAATCACAGTGTCTCCCTCTGGCTTCATTACTTCTCCTCTCTCCTCTCCTCTCCTCTCCCCGGCTGCCTTCTCCTCTCCTCCTGTAAATAGTTAATCTTGACAGGCTGCACCTTGGCACAGGGCCCTTTTGTTTTGTCGATTGTTAATTGTCTCTGGAGATAAGATAGCTGTAGCTTTCTCTACACTGAACAAGGCTAACCGCAAGCTCGTTTTGCAGGGTGAAAGTCGGCCTACAGGTCTCCCTCTTGAGTTTTCCTCGCGGGATTTTTTTTTTGNTGCAGGGTGAAAGTCGGCCTACAGGTCTCCCTCTTGAGTTTTCCTCGCGGGATTTTTTTTTTGCCCTGACACCATTTATCTCTTTTAAAGAGCGCACATTCCCATCTTTTTGTGTATTACCAGACTACTTGTTTGCCTCTGCTTGAATGTAGCATAAGTGGCTCTTATTTGCTTCATCCCCTAAAAACCCCACTCACATCCCACTGTGCATGTTGCAGATGAGAACATGCACCCAGTGATTAACTGTGCTGCCACAACAGTAATTGTTCAATCTTGCAGCTCCGTAGCCCCCCCCATCACCCATATAGAGAACCACCGCTCCACAATAACACATGTATAACAGGCTTAAAAGCCTTTCCTCACTCCCGCCTGACCAGAGCACCACCTGTCCCACCCTGTCTGTCAGATCGATGGCATATTTATATGTTCACATTTTAGGCCAAAAGCAACTTTAAGAAGGACTTACAGTGACAGTTGGAAAGGCTTTAATTCCTACATCACTAATGGTACATCCAGTATTAAGGAGAGCAAGGGTCAGACCCATAGTGCCCCTGATAATGCTGCCACGCCTTCCTGATCTACATACACCCTTATGCAGGTCCATGTGTCGGCCCAGGCCCTCTCACATGGCTTAAAGACATGCTGCTAACTTAAGAAAATGAATCAGGGCTAATCTTCATGGCCTGATCACACTGCTATTTTACAAAGTCATTAATGGGTTCCTGGTCCAGGTTAAGAGCTGCCTGTGGAGGGGCTGAAGGATTGGCCGGTATTAGCCGTGAGCTCAAATCTGTATGACTCCCCTGTTCTGCGCTAACAGCAGAGGGGTGTGGATTTACTCAGTACAATCCTCTAAATGAGCTTCATTATACTGGCCTATCCAGGAGCCCCNCCCCCCCCGCACATGGATTAGCAGGTTGTCACAATCCCTCCCCTTCCTCTCCTCTCAGCACCGTACCATGTCTACACTGTTGCACATTGCACTTTTTGATGCTGTTACATTCTGTGATCTGCCCCTCCTCCTCCTCCTCCTCCTCCTCCTTCTCCTCCTCCTCCACACACGCTCCCTGCACGCTTTACTGCAGATAAGCTGTTGACAAGATTAATGCATCTCTATCAAAAGTCTCGAGCCGCTTCGCTTTGTGTTGTTTGCGAATCCCCTTTTCCAGGTCAAGCCGGATTGCCTTAACTGGGCTAATATGTATTCAAGCCAAATTTAACAGGCCATGCTGGCAGCAGGCCTCTCACCTTAGGCCTTACCGCTCCTGAAAGTACTTAGATTAGTATCTACAGATCAAATTATCCTGCATGTTTCAGCATCGATTGGTGGCAGAATTGAAACATGTGGTACACAAATGGACTTGTATAAAAAAAGATGTTTGTGTTCTTGGTATGTCAGTAATAAACCATCCACACTGATTTAATTTGTTGTTCTCTGTCGTCCATAGGAACTCCAGTCAATCGTATCCCCATCATGGCCAAGCAGGTCCTGGATCTGTACATGCTGTACAAGCTGGTGACGGAGAAGGGAGGTCTGGTGGAGGTCATCAACAAGAAGATCTGGAGAGAAATCACAAAGGGACTCAACCTGCCCACCTCCATCACCAGTGCAGCTTTCACCCTGCGCACACAGTAAGTCAGCACACAGGATCTGTGTGTATCTGTGCTACTAGTGACACATATGAAGAATTCAGACCACAAACAACCAGCAAAATTCATGTCAGCCTCTGTACTGACTGGAAATCTGACACACTGCTTATCTGACACAGTCTGATTATTGCTGGTTCTTGTGTACAGTAAATTCTAATTTAATATTAGTGAAACTAAATAACTTGAAGGATCATATTGGTGATTGTGCATGTTTGAGCCAGTATATTTGATCTGTTACGTTACCTTTTCCCAAATTATACTACTTTAGTCATAAATTTCAGAGTTTTTTCCCCCTACCGTCCAGACTGTCATGGTTTCAGTTAATTCCCGTATGCTATTAAAATCAGCACATTTAAGATAAGTTTTTGCCGAAGTACTGTATATACTCGAGTATAAGCTGAGTTTTTATTACCAAATTTCACAAAGCAAATCAGGGGTCGGCTTATACACGAGAAATTCAGATTTGATCCCAGAGAAGGAAATTTCCAGGTGTGGAAATACTACCATTACCACTACCCATGGAAAATAGTTTAAATCATTGCCTTAGAATGATGTATTTCCTGACTAAACATCTTATCCAGCACACTTTGCGGCGGCCAGTAAACACTGTTATGATTGGTCAAAGACAAAAGAATGGGCCAATCAGAGACGGCCTTAGAAAAGTGCTGTTTCATATACCAGTACGGTACACAGAGCAGGACTGGAATTAACTGTTTGGCGATTCATACAAGGAAGAGGAATCTGGAAAAGTTAATGTCAGCTAATGTCAGTTACGGTAATCATCTGCTGAATTAAATATCATGTTTACCAGTACATGGATTATTTTCAGAAAATCACAGGAATACTATGACAATACCCAGAAAAACAGGTAATTTGCTAAACAAATACATTGATGGAACAATATACGGATTTCTTTAAAAATCAAAATTTGCAGATCAAAATCAGGGGATCGGCTTATACGTGAGGTCAGCTTATACAAGTATATATGGTAACTTTATTTAACCGATCCAACACGGAGCTGCACGGAAGACGATGTATGTCTCCGCCAGGAAATATAGTCCCAGGAGAAGACAGCTTTTACNGGAGCTGCACGGAAGACGATGTATGTCTCCGCCAGGAAATATAGTCCCAGGAGAAGACAGCTTTTACCGAGAAATTAAAATAAGTCCCTTCTACAATCGTACATAAGTGTTAGAAGGCAAAACATTAAATGTTAAGGTGGGTGTATCACCTGAACGTTTGATTTAGAAAGATTAGGAGATTTGAAAAAATAACAGGAAAACTAAAACACAGTTTTACGTTTTGGAAAATGGTCGTCAGTAACATAACATGTATGCAGGTTGTATATATTGGGCTCAGACATGCACAGTCACCGGTATGGTCCTTTAAAAGTGTGTGAGTAAATGCCCAGCTGGAAACAAGCGCCTTCCTGTCATGCTGTAAGTGTGTGTTTGTGGTATGAGAATATGCATATTTGTGTGTGTGGGTATGAATACGTACATCAATATTAACCCCTGCAGGCCTGAGTGTTTATACACGTGCGTTTGTTTCCTCCACCAGGCCACCTTCTGTCCTCACATTCAGTCCCTCCATCCATTACATCACACATAGAGCCCATTGATCCTCATAGATTTATTGACATTATTTGGGTCAGAGTTCACAGTGACGAAGGCGGGGTTTGACTGACAGCTCGTACACCGAGCCCAGGCTGAAACTCTCCCGCTTCTCGACGGAAACCCTTCAGTAGATGTAACACCTCTCCATCCTGTCCACTAGCGGAGTGCCTTAATGAACCTTTATGTATTTTTAATGTTGGTGAGCTGTTGTGTAGCATCGTTTCACCGGCTTTACCTAATGGATGCTGCTCTTAGCTTCTTATTGATCCTTGCTGCTGCAACTCCACCATTACGCAGTCAGCATTCATAAGATGTTCTTATGCGATGGAAAACATGTGGAAGCTGTGACTGCGTACTTGTAGAGCCGCTGTGATGCAAAGTAGTTTTTTACACAATTCACATACTTGTTGTCTCATAAAGTTTAGGTTCAAATTTTTAAGGTAGGCTGCTGAAAATGTTGATGGTAAGAAGAAAACCCTCAGTGTTAGTTTAGCTCAGTCATCCTCAAAATCCGGACTCCAGTCTGATTCTGGACCGAACCACAACTGTCTCCGGACTCTGAGCAAATTATACTTTTCATATGTATTATTTGTATNGGACCGAACCACAACTGTCTCCGGACTCTGAGCAAATTATACTTTTCATATGTATTATTTGTATTTCCTGTGAGACATCGCTGCGACACAACGAGTCAAAATTCTCCGCTTTCTCTGCTGCAAAGTGAAACCGAATGTCCGACTGAGAGTTGACAACGCAGCACAGTAAAAAATTAAGGATCCCAGTCCGACCCTGGCTTGACTTACTTTAATAAACGGACCTTTGTCTTATTAAAAATTTTCTTTGTGGACCTTTAAGATTTGTATTTGGGAACCCCTGGTCTAGTTCATAGCTGAAATGTTGTAGATGAGGCCAGCGTTTCCGTGGTGACCTGATGTATTGATACCTGTGTGTTTTCCTCATCAGGTACATGAAATACCTGTACCCATATGAGTGCGAGAGGAAAGGCCTGAGCTCCCCCGGTGAGCTTCAGGCCGCCATCGACAGTAACCGACGTGAGGGCCGCCGTCCCAGCTACAGCAGCAGCCTCTTCCGCTTCTCCCCCTCTCCCAGCACAGCCCCTCACATCCTCTCCCCTCCCAAGATGCAGCTTTCAGCTCTGGGGGCAGGGACGTCTGGGGCCCTGAACGGCCTGCAGGCCTCACCTGGAACCTCCCTTAAGAAAGGTAGGTACCTGACAGCTATGCAGATTAACTGTCTTCTCAGAGGCTTTAAGACGGCATGATTAAAATCATCCAGACTCCAAAGGTGAGGAATCTGTTGAGGATCATCGCTGCGTCTTACTGAGAGAATTTAAATAACTTTTCCTGACAGCATAAATGATTTATACACTGCCGGTTCAGCTGTGACCTCTAGTCTTTCAACATCACAATGTACAAAACTCTCATTTTTATCTTGTAAGAACATTCTTTTTTTTTTTTTTTTTTTTNTTTTTTTTTTTTTTTTTTTTACTTAAAGGATCATACTGGTGATTTTGCATGGTGAAGCCCAATAAATACTACCTGCATACACGTTATTAACAAAACATTTCCACAACCTTTTGCAAAAACCCTAATTTTTAAAAATCAAATGCTCAGGTAATACACACACCTTAAAATCCAATTTTCACCTGTTAACACAGGTCTGAATGTAGAAGGCACAGTCGTTTTTAATTTGTCGCTAAAAGCCATCTTCTAATGGGACTATATTCTCTGGCAGAGGCATACAGTACGTTGTCTTCTGTGCAACGCCGTCTTGGAGTGGTTGAATAAAGTTGATTTGGAGGGAAAAAAAAATTAAAAATTAACGGACCATACCATCCATTTTGCATGTTTGAGCCGAATATATTCAATTTTCATACATATAACATTACTGTCAATCATTTCCCAAAGCATACTACTGGAACGGTGAATTAAAAATGTTTTTCCTACCTTCCAGACCTCCATTGGTTTCATTTCATTCTGGTACACTATTAAAATCAACTTTTGATACTTGAAACATTCTTGGGATAGGTAATCCATCATCGTGAATAAGACTTGTATTCAGGTTGGTTTTTTTTTCCGAAGTTACATAATTTTAGCATTTAAGCTCAATAAAAAGCGCAGAGTGAATGTATGTCTTCACTGTGGAATATAGTCCCAAATGAAGACCTGCATTTATGGAAAAATTTAAAGGACTGTGACTTCATAAGGCTGCGTAACTATTAGCAGGAGAAACATGGATTTTTAAGGTGGGTGTATCACTTGAATATTTGATTTTGAAAGATTAAGAGATTTTGCAAAATATCAGGAAAGCTGAAATACGGTTTTATCCTCTGGGAAATGATTGTCAGTAACGTAACGTGTGAAAATAGAATATATTAGGCTCAAACATGCAAAACAGCTGGTATAGTCCTTTAATAGACAGTGTTCACTATGATGGGTGACTAATCTCATGCACGTTTCAAGTCTCTACAAGTTGATTTTAATTGTATAGTGGAATGAACTGAAACCAATGGAAGGTTGGAAAAACAAATGTAATATTTACCACTATAGTAGTATATTTGGGAAGTGGCTGTCAGTAACTAAAACATGAAAATCACCTGTATTGTCCTTTTAAATCAGGTTAATGGCATTTACTATAAAACACACTTTGTAAAGTTATCACAAAGCCTAGTATTCGTTCCACAAATATAAATGTGGACACACTAAGTTTCTGTGGGTTTACCCTCCCCCGCCTGCACATAAATAGGCAGCTCGCTGATGTAAATATGTGTAAGTATGAAGGGTNCCCTCCCCCGCCTGCACATAAATAGGCAGCTCGCTGATGTAAATATGTGTAAGTATGAAGGGTGGTGGTGAAAAACAGAACACGTATGCTCAGAAAACCTCTGGATGGATGAAGGTTAAATAAAACTGGGTAAATGTTTATTTCACAGACTGTAGCTTCTCTATACTGGTTGGATTGGAGCCTTGCATTTAGATTTACTGAGGCATTTAAAGGACCATACCACTCATTTTGCATGTTTGAGCCTAATATATTCAATTTTCATACATGTTACGTTACTGACAATCATTTCCCAAAGGATAAAACTGTATTTCAGCTTTCCTGATATTTTGCAAAATCTCTTAATCTTTCAAAATCAAATATTCAAGCGATACACACACCTTAAAAATCAATGTTTCTCCTGCTAATAGTTACGCAGCCTTATGAAGTCACGGTTGTTTAATTTTTCAATAAACACAGGTCTTCTTTTGGGACTATATTCCCTGGTGGAGACATACATTCACTCCACGCTTTTTATTGTGCTTAAGCACTAAAATTACGAATTCGAAAAATCCTGAATACACGTCTTGTT
This sequence comes from Lucifuga dentata, assembly GCA_014773175.1. NCBI lineage: Eukaryota > Metazoa > Chordata > Actinopteri > Ophidiiformes > Bythitidae > Lucifuga > Lucifuga dentata. Next base: position 44,151 of record VXCM01004212.1, read on the forward strand.
GGCGATGATTGATTACCTATCCCAAGAATGTTTCAAGTATCAAAAGTTGATTTTAATAGCCTACCAGAATGAACTGAAACCAATGGAGGTCTGGAAGGTAGGAAAAACATTTTTAATTCACCGTTCCAGTAGTATGCTTTTTATGAAAATTGAATATATTAGGCTCAAACATGCAAAATGGTGGTATGGTCCTTTGAGCATTCATAGAGAAATGCTGCCCTCTGTTGCAATTTAGAAAAACTGAATCTGTGATACAGATGTGATTCTTTTCCTGTACACACCTCTGCTGCTCCTTCATCCCTGTCACATGTTGATGTGTACATGTTACATCCTCTCTGCCTGAGTTCTGTGTGTGTGTGTGTGTCTGTATATGACTTTCTGTGTGTGTGTGAGGGGGTGTTTAGCCCATCCAGGTGTATTGGAGTCTTAACTGTGAACACGGCTGGCCCCAGGCTGCTCAGTGCCCTCACCTTTACTGATTAATAACACGGTTCCCACGCTGGGGGGGGACACTTTATGACCAGCACACTTTAAAGACTTCAGTCCACATCAATGGATCCTCTTGATAACTGTCATTACCCGCCTGTTGTATCTGGCGCTGCCTTGACTTGGCTGGAATGAGGCTCTGGCTGCTGACCCCGACGGAATCCGTAATGCCACTTCTGGAACATACTGTATTTAAATCCTTTAAACCACCTGATGTGAATCTCGTAGGACGGGCTGCGATTTGGCAAAACCCAAAGACATGTTGAGCTGCTTTGCGTGCCCCAAATCAGCAGATTTTCCCTTTAAACATCAACTCTCAAAGTGGAGGTACAGCAGCCAGCAGGGACCACGAGTGAGTTCCACAGTTTACTATAACTGATCTGAAGTAGAAAATGCTTCAGAGTGATTTGTCTTTCATGGTTATAGTCCATTAAAACTATAAAAAAATCTTCACCGTCATTCATATTGACAGAGAAAGCAGCAGCATCCTGCTCAGCCTGTCCTGTAATGCTTCTCTTTACCGGAGTGCTCATAGGAAACCATTACACCGTCATTCATATTGACCCTGGTTTGCCCTGCTTTGTGGACGGTTGTGATTATTTTTCTGCCAACATGAAGTGTTTCTGCTCATCAGACACATGACAGTAAAATAGGAAATGCACATATGTTACAGTAACAATAGGACATGCTTCAGATTTAGCTTATTGTGGTAAAAGTTTTCCTGATCTTAAAGACTACGCTACAGTTAAATGTGCTGCATAACGTAATTAAATATGAGTAATCATTCTGTCTGCTCTATGTGTATCCCAGGAGGCTGTTTGACCTTCCAAAATGTATTTCTCAGCTCCAACAGAAGATGAAGGCTGATCATGTGTGTGTGTTGATGCTATAAGCTCCAGACATTCTAGTGAGATACATGAAGCATCTCTGTGCATCTTTGCACAGATGCTTCTAGATTTAGCGTTGTACACAGGAATATTACAGTTTTTCTCAGTCGCTTTGGCTCATTTTATGAAACAGTCTAAACATTCTCTAAACTGTAATTATCACAACTGTTTTATGTGACGTCACAACTCTACAGCATGTCTGTTAAATGTAGTAACTCACAAATTATCACAACTGTTTTATGTGACGTCACAACTCTACAGCATGTCTGTTAAATGTAGTAACTCACCCAAACATTTCATTCATGCTTCATAGTTCTTGGCCAATGCCACCAACATGAAAAGTTTTTTTGTCATGGGTCAAAATGTTCAGATGTTTTTTCACCATGGCATCAACCTAGAAATGTTTCTGATTTACAAATTTCAGTTTAGTTCTACTTTTTGTTGACACTGATGCTGTACGATACCAGAATGTCAGTTTAGTCTGGCTGAATGCTGTAGATACGATTTCAACAGCAGGTAAAAGTTTACTGGGAAACGTCAATACTGTACAGTACTGTAGTACACAGAAAAAGGATATGCACATTAAAATGTGTACAGTAAATTTATTTTTGGAGCAATGTGTTACATGTAAACAGAAAAATCCACATTTGCATGTTGATTTTTACATATTTCTTGCATGTAAATCATATATAGTGAACAGAAAATTTGCCACAAAATGACATCTATGCCAAAAAAAAAAACCTGCAACAACAATGAAAAAACGTGCAGTTCTGTAAAAAACACTAAATTGTACCTCCTCACAGTATGTAACACTACAAGTTCCCGTCTTCTTGGTGGACATCCTGTCGCTCTTGTTGGTTTGGACAGAGATATTTATGGAATATACATGTATGTCTGACAGATTTTGATAATTGAGTGGTTCATTTTGCATGAGATGACTCACATGATGAAAAAATGTTTAGAAGTTGTGAAGAGTTTGATAATTTCACTGAGAATCAACTCATCAGTTTTGATCAGCAGCCGTGTGTGTGTGGTTACTGAGCAAACTGTAGAAAATTGTACTTACTCTTTTACATACACGTGCCAAAACACGTGCAATTTGCTTACATGAATAAAAAATTCAAATCTGCTGTGAACAAGAAACTAATTGNCCAAAACACGTGCAATTTGCTTACATGAATAAAAAATTCAAATCTGCTGTGAACAAGAAACTAATTAACTTACTGTTTTGAAAAAAAATACTTCTCATTTGAGAACTGAGCCAAAGTGATTGAGAAAAACAGTAAAAGAACACCTGCTTTGTATTTCCTGTCATCCATTTCTCCTCACATCCTAGAATAGATTTTTTTTTTTCTCTCCTAGCAAACCAGGTTTCCGTGTAAACCTCCTGATCATGGTATTGTTGACCACAAAATGAACGTGTCCTTCAGTAAGCACGAGTCCTGTGAGAACGCCAGATACTGCTGTGGAGATTTTGTGGCAGTAATGTGTGGCAGGCTTGTAATTATGACTTTTATCTTATAATTATAAGAAAACAAAAACATGATATTAGCTGAAAAGACAGGGCTATGAAGAAAAGTCTTTGCTTTGAGGCCCTTGGAGATATTGATGATCACTTTGTGTATGTAGACGACATTAGAATATCAATGTCTTTGACATCAGACATCTCTCTGTTCATCTTTCTTACCCTCCCTCTCTCTCATCCAGATGACATGACCTCCTCCATGATGACGGCGAGGCCCTCCATGGCATTGGCCCTGGGTCAGCAGCAGGTTGCCGGTTTGGCGCGAGCCGCCACTTTGGAGCAGCTCAGAGAAAAGCTGGAGACGAGCGGCGGCATGGAAGGACCGGAGAGGAAGATGGCGCGTCTGGCAGAGGAGCAGCAGCGCCTGATGCAGCAGGCTTTCCAACACAACCTGCTGGCCATGGCCTCCCAAATGCCCATGAACCTGCGTCTGGGAGCCCCTGCTATCACCACCAGAGGTCAGCGTGTCACGTTTATACCCTCAAGACCTGCTGGTTTAGTTTATAACATGAATATGCTGCAAAAGCTTTGTGTATTATATGATGCACCTGACATTTATATGCATCTGAAGAATCATATTTTCCCTCAGAAGCTGGAAAGGGTCAAATTAATGTTTTACACTGGTGACTGAAAAAGGAATTACAGTTATGTTACCTGACCTGTGTGTGTGTGTGTGTGTGTGTGTGTGTGTGTGTTTGTGTCTGCAGAGGAGAAGCAGCAGGACATGTCGCTGAGCATCTCAACCAATGGAAACGCCAGCATCACTGTCTCAGTGGAAGTCAATGGCACAATCTACTCAGGTGTGTGTGTGTGTGTGTGTGTGTGTGTGTGTGTGTTTGTTGTGTGTGACCTGCCAGCAGCCCTGCTTAGTTTGCTTTTCATGCTTACTGCAATGCTTTTTATGTATTATCTTCAAAACCTTTAAGATTTAATAATTCAAATGAAAATTAAATATACAAATGTGGAGAAGTTAGTGTAAACATTAATTATAGTGTGAGATCAGTGGCTTGTATTTGGGGTTTGTTATGTTTAGAATAGAAAAACTTGCTGTATTGGTAGTTAATATGAAATTAGTTAATATGAAATTAAAACATTTGAAAGTCAGATGGAAATAAAACAACCAAAATCTGAATTCACCTGCATTAATCAGCAGCAGTTTTGCATTTTTCCCATATTTTCCCTCTTCACTTCCTGTTATTGAAATAATATTCTGAGCAGAGAAACCTGTTTCTTGTAAAAAGCAATGAGTGTTTTCCTCTTTGAGCTGGAGCAATCTTTTAATTTGTGACAAGATAAAGTCTTAAAAGAAAATGGGGTTAACTGATGTAATTTCTTAAAAAAAAAAAAAATCCAGGTACTTCCCAGTGAAAATTACGACGGCATATTAGGGCCATATAAGACAAATAAAAAAGGGGGGTGGTATTATTTAAACTTTTTAAAACTCGCACATTTGCCAGTTTTAAAAGTCTGCATGCTTATGATAACTTGATGATTTTGCGCTAAAAGCACAAATATTTCTTTATTGCTAAATCTGATGGAAACGTGAAATTTAATAAGGTCATGTACTTGCAAAAAAAACTCACAAATATGCCAGTTTTTAAACTGGCATATTTGTGAGTTTAATAACTAAAAAAATAATGAAAATTATTTTTAATGATGAATAATCATTTTTTAAATTCTTTAAAATAACTAGTGCCTAGTTAAAACGTGTCTGTTCGGACCGGGCCGGACTTTATGGCGTGCGTTGCAGCCTGCCATAAGTGTGCGTGGAGTGGAACATATGCTGCCACGGCCTGAGTGTATCCTGTCGCACGGACTACTTTTTACTGGCACAGCTCATTTTGAGAACCGCTCATCCAAACAACTTCACACATGATGCTGCACGTCCTTGGGTCCTGAGAAATAAACCTACAGAATATCAGCTTCACACAGAGCCGGGTTCTGGAGATGTTGGTGCCACAGAGAGATTTCTGGTTTTATAATTAGATCATTTAAATTTTTTTAATAATGAAAAAGGGAAGATAATGGAAACAGGAATTGAACCTCCTCACATTGTGACTATGCCTGCAGTACCTGACCTTATTAAATTAAACTTTTCCATCGGATTTAGCAATAAAGAAATACTTGTGCTTTTAGTGCAAAGTCATCAAATTATCATAAGCATATGGACTTTTAAAGCTGGCAAATTTGTGAGTTTGAAAACTCAAAATAATGCCCCCCTCGTTTTTTTTTTTTTTTTTNTTTTTTTTTTTTTTTTTCTTATATGGCCCTAATACACTGTCATAGAAAACTGATAAAAAAAACAAAACTGTGTTGCACCAGATTTCACTGCTGCAACACATGTAGGCAGTTCTGTCAGGTTTTGGCTGTTAATAAATAAATATCTTCTGATATGTGGAGCTGAACTTTAAACCTCATATCCAAAATCCCAAGTCAGACACCATGACGCATTAAAGACCAAGTCATGACCCCTAACGCTCAAGTCCTGATGTCTCCCGTCTCCTGCAGGAACCCTGTTTGCCCAGAAGTCCGGTGGGGTCTCTGGGTCTGCTGTGTCAGCTGCTGCTGCTTCAGCGCCCCCTGCTGGAACCAGCACCAGCTTTGGTTTCTCTGCAGCCCCCATGCAGACCCTCAGCCCCACCTCCTCCTCCTCCTCCTCCAAGGGGTCCGGCTCAGCTGAGCCAGCCCCCAATGGATCACCCTAACTCAGGCTGCCCTTTGTACCTGCCCCCTTCCCCCAGGCCTCTCCACCACCCGGAGGCCCAGCATGAATATACAGTACATTGAGAAATGGATAAGAATAACAAACTGTTGCACAACAAATACCTCATGGACCCTGTCAACCTTTGGCTGTCCAATCACGAACACAGAGCCTGAGAATATTATATGATGACATGTGCTGATACACACAGCTATGCATTTTATTCAGCACACACACACACACACACACACACACCATTTGTTAATCCTAATGTACATGCTAAACACAATCAGCTCAGCCAAAATCCACTGACAGGTGTAGTCACAACTGAACTTGAAAGTTTTATCTTAGGACATTTTGTTTGTTTGTTGCCATTTTGTTGTCTTTTTGATTTTGTGTTTTAGAATGATTTTTTTTTTTAGTTTTTCTCTTTTTACATACCTCAAATCAAATAACCTGCAGTGGTGTCTTTACCTCAGGAGCTGTAGTATATTTAACCTGAATCAACTTTATTTTTGTATTCTTTTTGACCGAGCTGCAATCAGGGGAAGTTGGGTAAATTTCTCACCAGTGGAACTTCACGTTGTTCACGCTCACACACCTCACAGCGAGCGGCCTCCAACCTGGGCTGCTCGGCTTTCTCCACCAAGCTGCAGCCTCTCTCTGACCTCAAACTGATGATCGATCAGATGCTGTGGATCAGCACGTCAAATACCTCACACAGAACACCTCACCTCACTTCACATCACATGAAGACCGCTAGAATTGTTGCAAGTTTGAGTGCAAACCTCCCGTTATGGATGCGATTACACCAAAATAATCTCGTGTGACATTTACTACCAATAGCGCCCCCTGCAGGTCTGCACAAGCTGTGTCTATACAGGTAAATTTGGTGGCTCGGCTGATTTATCTGCGTTGGAGCGAGCAGACTGAGCTCGTTTCACCGCCAAACTCCCGCCTGTCTGTCCGTTTTTACTCCTCGCTACAGGACCGGGTTTGAATGTGTCCCCCATTCGTTTGTGCATCCCTCGCCATGCAGGCAGAGCTCGTCTGTACTTTCTCAGATCTCACGGTGTCCTTTGGAGGGCGTCTCTCTCTCTCTCTGTGTCTCTTTCTCAGGAACCAACGTAACAACTCCATGGACTGTGTTAATTTAAAAAAAAAAAAAAAAAAAANAAAAAAAAAAAAAAAAAAAGGATTCCTACCTGAAGAATGCACAAGTCAATGAGACTGTTGTTCCACGAATACCTCATCAGACTCTCTAACGGAGAGTGACGCGACATACCTCATAATGCTGCAAAGCCGACCAGACTTGACCTGGTGGAAATCCCGAAAACTGAACTGATGCTAACATGGCGACGGGCTGCTGGTGGTTTTTGGGGACACGTACCAAACTGAAGTGGGATGGGCTTGCTGTTTCTCTCCTGCTTTGACTTGTAGAATTTGTTTTATTACGCTTGCTTCAGTTTCTTTTCATTTTGTTCTTTTCTTTTCTTTGATTTTCTCAAGTTTTAGGCTGTCGTCAATATGTTGCCGAAGGAGAGTGTTATTTGCAAAATTAGCGTTTTCAGGTACAATAACAGTTAATTCCTCATTGCCTCTTGTGTAGTTTTGACAGATGATGGCTTTTTAACAGGTTTCAGTCCCAAGGGTCACAAATCACTAAATGACAGCGGTTAACGTTAAATGTCACTGTGGCGATGGCGCCCATGTGACCTGCATGTGTACAATCATGTGGCCATTTTTAGACCATCACAATCATCTAGTTATTGCACAGCTAGATACCAAAGACTAGCTCCTCTAGAATGATCCTCCTACAATCCTGCTGGACCTGCTGTGGTCAGGCCACGCCAGCAGGTGGCGCAGCAGGTGATTGTTGTACATGGCAAAGCAGTTCTAAGTCCATTTTGGACTGAACAAGAAATGTTCATCTTATTATTTAAGCTGATTTTGAGGAAGTGAACATGTCTTTTTGGTGGTGAAGAAACTTCACGTGGTTTTTTGAAGCGTTAAGTAGGAACATCAGACTTGCAGGGTGCTATTACGTGATCGCAGAAAACTGAAGTTGCAATGAATAGAAGTAAGATTAATTCACGATTGGCAGGTTTTTCACTTGATTAAAGAAAAACAGACCTTAAAAACGCTAAATTAGATGACATACTGTCCAGATGGACATTTTGATAGGCTGGTGTTTAAAGGACCATACCACCCATTTTGCATGTTTGAGCCTATTATATTCAATTTTCATACATGTTATGNAAAGGACCATACCACCCATTTTGCATGTTTGAGCCTATTATATTCAATTTTCATACATGTTATGTTACTGACAGTCATTTCCCAAAGGATAAAACCTTATTTCAGCTTTCCTGTTATTTTGCAAAATCTTTTAATCTTTCAAAATCAAATATTCAAGTGATACACACACCTTAAAAATCCATGTTTTGCCTACTAGTAGTTATGCAGCCTAATGAAATCACGGTCCTTTAACTTTTTTGATAAATTTAGGTCTTCTTCCCTGGTGGAGACATACATTCACTCTGCGCTTTTTATTGCTCTTAAATGCTAAAAAAAATAAATAAAAACTGAATATATGTGTTGTTCACGTATCCCAAGAACATTTCAAGTATCACCAAGTAGGAAAAACATTTTTAATTCACTGTTCCAGTAGTATGCTTTGGGAAATGATTGTCAGTAACGTTACATGCATGAAAATTTAATATATTAGGCTCTAAGATGCAAAATGGTGGTATGGTCCTTTAAAAAGTCACAGAGCTCGTGTGGCTTTACTCAGCGACCTCACTAATGAAATCGTTTTGACTAATTATGGGACTTTGGGTCTGGCCTGAGTCGGGTTTCTAACCCAACACACCGTAGACCCAGACCTCACCTGTCGAGGACGTTGACCAAGAAGTCCGGTCTCTTTACTGAAACACCAGGATCCAGAGACGCGTATCTGTCTGCTGGATTATCCCCTCAAACTGAGACTAAGATCTGTTTCCTCCTTTTTAAACGGACATTTTCTAGCTTTACGTGTTGATTGTGAGGCATTTTACTGTTTAGAAAACATGTAAGTGTGATCTGTTGCTCTGTGTTTGTTGGGCGTGGGGGGTTTTGCGGTGCAGATCACAGTTTAGGGTTTGAGGACGTTGAAGACGGCGCTGTTAGTCCTCTGGTGTTCCTTTCAGAGCCCTGTCTGACGCATAACTGTATTTTTTAAACGTGAGAAGTGTACTTGCTGCCTTAAAGTAGTAGTTGCTGCTGAGATCCAGCCGGTGCGGGTTCGAGTGCTCAGCTGGGAAAACGTCTTTCTCTTCGAGCTTAATCCTTCGGAGAGGAATCACATGATCTGTTTGGTAACAAGTCAGACATTAGGCACCGACTGTCATTCATGCTGTTGTTCACAACCGAGTTTTGCTATTTATTTGTATTGATTATTTCCTGGTGGACCTCTTTAGTAACACGCTGCTGGATCACTTAGGCGGCATTACTAAAATATTTTCTTGTCTCTGAATCTAAAATTTATGTTTTCATCTGCTGGTCTAAGCAATGACTGTGTATAGTGTAGCCTCACTGCCTTTCTGTGTGTGTGTGTGTGTGTGTGTGTGAGAGAGAAAGTACAGGATCCGTGTGGGTGATGTTTGATCTTGTGTAATACCTTTATGAGTACAGCAGGTGGCGCCACCAACATGCTAATGTGGTGCTTGTGTAGATTTCAGTTTAAAGGACCATATCAACCATTTGGCACATTTGAGCCTAATATATTCAGTTTTCATACATGTTACGTTACTGACAATCATTTCTCAAAGGATAAAACTGTATTTCAGCTTTCCTGATATTTTACAAAATCTCTTGATCTTTCAAAATCAAATATTCTAGTGATACACCCACCTTAAAAATCCATGTTTCTCCTGCTAATAGTTATGCAGCCTTATGAAGTCACGGTCCTTTAAATTTTTCCATAAACGCTTCTTCTTCTGCTTCTTCTTTTGGGACTATATTCCCCGGTGGAGACATACATTCACTCCACACTTTTTATTGCGCTTAAACACTAAAATTACAAAACTTCTAAAAAAACCCAAAAAACCCTGAATATATGTCTTGTTGGTGATGATGGATTACCTATCCCGAGAACATTAAAAGTATCATCAAGTTAATTTTAATAGCGTACCAGAATGAACTGAAACCAATGGTGGTCTGGAAGGTAGGAAAAACATTTTTAATTCACCGTTCCAATAGTGTTTTGGAAAATGATTGTCAGTAACGTTACATGAAAACTGAATATATGAGCCTCAAACATGCAAAATGGGTGGTATGGTCCTTTAAATCTCATGTGAGTGTTTTTTATTTTACATGTATTCATGCAAGAAAAGCATCACACAGTTCCTGGTGTTGGTTACTGGGAGATTCCCAGTATAATCAGTCATCTGCTGGGATTCAGTGGGGAGTTCCACTGGATCAGTGGACGGTTGTTGGTAGTTTAAAGGACCATACTGGCAACTGTACGTTTGAATCCAAAATATACAACCCATGTTACTGACAACGATTTCTCCAAATACAGTACTGGAGCAGTAAATATTAGAATTGTCCATCCTACCTTCCAGACTGCCACTGGTTTCAGTTAATTACTCTATGTATGCTATAATTATATATGTTACAAAAGCAACTTGTAGAGATGTGAAATGTACTTGAAGTAAGTAGTCCATCAAAAGCGAATACTATGTTAAGTTTTTTTCTCAAAGTAACTATTTAACCGATCCAGCACAGAGTTGTATGTCTCTGCCATGAAATATAGTCCTAGGAGAAGACGGCTTTTACTGGGAAATTAAATTGACCGTCTTTTCTACAATCGCGTATACGTTTTAGAACACAAAACGCTGGGTTTTAAGGTGTATGCATCACCTGAACATTTGATTTTGAAAGATGAGGGGATTTGGAAAAATAACAGGAAAACTAAAAAAAATTTGTGTTTTGGAAATTATCAGTAACATAACATGTACGCGGATCGCATATACTGAGCTTAAACATGTAAAGTCGTCGGTATGGTCCTTTAAGGGAGCAGCAAGTGTTGAGGGTTGGTCATTCACTTCCTCTCCCCGACTCCCCCAGTCAACCTGGGCTTCAAACCCTCGCTGAGCAAGGCTCCTGTGCTGCCTTGCCGAGAGGTTGTGAGCGTAAATGGTATGTTGTGCCTATATGCCGGCATCTGTGTGTGTGTGTGTGTCTGTGTGTGTCTTTTAGAGACCCCCCTACCTTGTTACACCAGGATACCTCAAGGCAGTGGGCTGCAGTCACTGCTGCATTATTTGATGTTGAAGTTGCGTTGAGGGGCGCGTGCAGGCGGAATCTGCTGACTCGGCTGAATGCTACTTGAGACTGACTTTGGTTTTGGTGTTGCATTTTGGATTTTTGTCTTCAGTAACTGCAGGCGAGATCTCGTCACTCAGGAAGCTGTGAAGTCTGCAGAATCTTTGTCTCTCGGATGATTTTTTTTTTTTTTTTTTTTNTTTTTTTTTTTTTTTTTTGGAGTTAATTCAGTTTTAAATTGTTTAAAAAAAATTAACCTGATCTGTGTAAAAACAGGCGCATATGCAAGTGGTTATCGAATACCTCATTTATCAATTTAATGTTGTTTTTGGCTTGTACAATGCTCCGTATATTAATTCATCTGTGGGGTTTGTGCATATTTTTGTACTGTTATTATTATTATTACGGATATGATAATAATGATATTACTGATATTATAGTTTTCTCTTTGATTAAAACAACAAAAATAGGACAAAACAGGAATGCTTGTAAAAACTGGTTTGTGCTGATTGTATTTAAGAGGAGCACTTTTCCAAAGTGGTTTTCACACATTCAGTTTTGTTCATATTAGTAATATAAAGATATGGTTCTCAGGGCTTTAAACTTGTATGTCATGATAAAGTTTTACTTTATATCTTACTTCCGTGTGTGCGTTTTATTTCTTCTTCACATGTGGGTTGTGGTGACAGCAGCAGCACTTATCGCATTTTCTGCTTTGCTGGAAGAGGAAGATTAGAATGTCAGTACAATTCAGCTGCTTATAAAATAATATTTGCATGTGAACTATTTTAATTCTGTTCCTCTTTTCTTACTAAGAGTCTATGTACTGTAGTCATAAACTCCACCTAAAGGCTTAAAGGACCATACCGGCGATTATGCTTGTTGGAGCCCAATATATACAACCCACATACACTTTGTTACTGCCAATCATTTCATGAAATATCCTGCTTTCACGGTAAATTTTAGAATGTCTTCGTGTCTTCAACTGAATTGCCTTCACTGTCATGGTTTCAGTTCATTCCAGTAGCTACAAAAATCAACTTATAGAGACTTGAAACATGTTTGAGATACATAATCAATCACAGCAAACATACCTATTTTGTTTTTTTTTTGATCCAACACGGAAGACAATGTATGTCTCTGCCAGGAAATATAGTCCCAGGAGAAGACGGCTTTAACGGAGAAATTAAAAACCACGGTCCCTTCTATAATCATGTATAAGACCTGAGTGAAGTTTGTCACCCCAATAATGCAAAAACTCTGGGAAAATAGTCTCAGTTTGTGCTGGTAAAATTTATTAGGTATTAAAGAATACTTTATATGTCTTTCTGAGGTCACTCAGCCCCCCAACCTGCTCCAAAATGACCCAAAATGTTCTGATTTGGTTGTGCTTCATTTAGAGATGGTTGAAATGCCAATAATGTATACACAGTATATATATATATATATATATATATATATATATATACACATATATATGTGTGTGTGTGTGTATAGCTGCAAACAGCAATAAGCGGGATCCAAGCACGTGTGATGACTCGATGAAAGATTCCATTTTTTGAAGAAGTCGTGTGTGCAGATATTCACCAAGTTTGGTGACAACAGACCTAACCATTCATGAGATATCGCAGTTTTTGTTCACTCAACTTTGGCAGCCAATTCCAGCAAAACAGTAGATAATATCAGTAAATGAAGAAGTAACTTTTTTCAGCTTGTTTCAGACATTGTATCTGTAAAGTTTCGTGTGAATTGAGTCAAAACTAGGAGGAGTAGCGAAAAAACAGTTTTGGACAAAATTCAAAATGGCAGAAACATTACGAGTTGGAAATGGGCGTGGCTTACATGGATAGATGCGTCTCACAGAGGTAAGACCACAGGTCTGTTTTTTTTTCACAGACCACTAAATACATACCTACCAGAATTTAATAAAAGTTTACAAAAATTCAACAAAAATGTGTGTTTTAAAAAGTTGCCAATAGCACCATTAAAGGACCATACTGGCCACTTTGCATGTTTGAGCCTAATATATTAAATTTTCATACATGTAATGTTACTGACAATCATTTCCCAAAGCATACTACTGAAACGGTGAATTAAAAAATTTAAAAAACCCTAAATACACGTGTTGTTCATGATGATGGATTACCTAACCCAAGAATGCTTCAAGTATCAAGCTGATTTTAATAGCGTACCAGAATGAACTGAAACCAATGGAGGTCTGGACGGTAGGAAAAACATTCTGAATAACTTTTTTCCATTATACTCCCAAACTGTGGAACAGCTAACCCAAAGAGGCAGGCTCTGTTGAAATTTTTAAACGACACTTAAACATACCTTTTTAATCAAGCCTTTTTCTAGCACCACTTCTCACAATGAGCGTACCTCACATGGAGTCCCACATGATGTTTTTATAATTGATCTTTTATGCCTTTACAGGTCTTTTTATTGATCTTTTAAATGCCTTACGTTCTCTGCAATGCCAAGCACTGTATTTTTACCTGTGCTTTTTAATTTAATTTGTGTTCCCTGTTTTTTTTTTTTCCTTTTCTAAATGTAATAAAGCACTCTGAGCTACATGTTGAGTATGAAAAGTGCTGTACAAATAAAGTTTATTATTATTATTATTATTATTATTATTATTATTAGTATTATTATTATATATTGCACAATTGCTGGTATGGTCCTTTAAGTATTGAAATGATTATCTGGTTATTCCACCCACACATAACCTCAGGGATGCGAGTCATTCTGGGTTTGGGGAGTGCCTGTATGTAAAAACCGATCACGTTACTCCATGGAAGTTGACTCATTTAACCAATGTGGCAACTCAGGCACGTCTGTTCTTAATGTTCTTAAACTTTATGCTTGTTACGTGACTCATTCACATCATCTGCTAAGTACAGTAACACCATAAAGAGGATTCAGTCAAGGTCAAGAGCTTCTCTATGGAAGCCCCCCCCCAGATTTCAGATCCTCATGGAGCCTCTCAGAATATAAAGACTGCAGTGTGTGTGTGTGTGTGTGTGTGTGTGTTCTCTGTTGTAAACCTTAAAATGGCACAATTCCAGTTCAGAAATCTCACTCCATGTCAAGCTATGCAGTGTTTCCCCATAAGGTCACACAGAGAACATGGAAGTTAAGCTGTCTTGAGTTTGAACATTGTACATTCTACAATGGTCGACACAAAATCTGTCACACACTCTTTGTGTGCCTCAGACTGGAATAAAGCGCGCTCTGTTAGGCGTGTCTAAAAACAGGAACGGTGATGTGTGGTGATGTGCAGTGATGTGCCAGTGTGCTTGCCAGCCTTTATTCAAACAGGATTATTTTTGAATTATTGCATACATTTGCATTCAGAATACTTTGGTGACAAAAATAAAGTGCTTAACAGTTGTAGAACCTGTTCGACAAAAGAAGGAACAAAGAGAGAAAACGGACCGAATGAACTGAAGGAGAAACATCTTATGAGGTCAAACACTCTTAAATAACTTTCATTCAAGGTTAGAACAACACGTTCACTCCACACACGATTACACCACCTGAAAGTAAAGGACGGCTCATCTTTGCATTTCTACATTTTCAGCTGTATTTCACAACATGAAGTTGTGTCACTGTGATGGACGGAACTGTTTGAAACATAAAAATCAAATCTAACTGTGTGATCTGCAGTAACCTAAAGCCTATCAAGCAAATCTGAGGTAGAATTTAAAGGACCATACCACCCATTTTGCATGTTTAATCCTAATATATTCAATTTTCATACATGTAACATTATTGACAATCATTTCCCAAAGCATACTACTGGAACAGTGAATTAAAAATGTTTTTCCTACCTTCCAGACCTCCATTGGTTTCAGTTCATTCTGGTACGCTATTAAAATCAACTTGTTGATACTTGAAACGTTCTTAGGATAGGTAATCCATCATCACCAACAAGACATGTATTCAGGTTTATTTAGAAGTTTTGTAATTTTAGCGTTTAAGTGCAATAAAAAGTGTAGAGTGAATGTATGTCTCATATAGTCCCAAAAGAAGACCTGCGTTTATGGAAAAATTTAAATGACCGTGACTTCATAAGGCTGTGTAATATTAGCAGGAGAAACATGGATTTTTAAAGTGGGTGTATCACTTGAATATTTGATTTTGAAAGATTAAGAGATTTTGCAAAATATCAGGAAAGCTGAAATACAATTTTATCCTTTGGGAAATGATTGTCAGTAATGTAACATGTATAGAAATTATGAGGTTCAAACATGCAAAATGGGTGGGATGGTCCTTTCAGCTGCGAAGCTGCAGCTAGAAATCTGCACCGCTGCCACGTGTCAAGTTCACATTTAAAAGAAAACGGATATGAAATGAAAATGTTGTTTTTCACAGAAAAGACTTCAGGCTTAAAGGGAAGACGCTGTACAGATTTCCATGTTCTTGTTTTCATTTAAGGCTCTATTTTTAAAACTTTACAAGCTTTACGTGAAAAAATAAACAGATTTATTCACTTCTACTCTCCTTTGCTGCAGCACCACTGTGCACACAGAGTGAAAACAGACTGGTATAAGAGTGAATGCACTCTTTAAGACCTCCTGCTATGACTGATCAGCTGTGTCCAGCCTGAGCCGACAGAAACCGCGGTCTGCAGAACACAGCAAACGTTATCTGGCTAGCCCAGTCTACACGTAACTTTGCCAAATAACATAAATTAATAATTCCAAAATAAAACCTTGGTCTGGTCAGAAGTGCAGTATTGCTGCAGGTTAAATTAATCAGTCATCTTTAAATCAGAATAATGCAGCTCTGTCTGCTGTATTCAGCACTGAAATCACACACTCCTGATCACTGCAGCCAACACACAAACCCACAGCAGAGTGTGTGTCGGTCGGCCCTCGGCCCCGTTTTCCTGGTTCCTCGCTTCCTGTTGAACCTCCAGTTTATACCGTGCCAGAGTTTTTACGTAGCCCATCTCCTCCATCACGCACCTGTATGTTCCTGCCTGTTGGGGGATCATGCTGTCAATCAGCAGGAGGCACTCATGCTGCTGCTGCTGCTGCTGCTGCTCTGCACTGCACTGCATTGCCGTTTCATTATGATACCAGGTGTACTTGGCATGAAGAGATGACATGGCGCACCGCAGGAAATACTTGGACTGTAGTGGAAGAGTGATATTCTCGGCAGAGGAGGATGTAGACGCTGAGAAAAGAACACAAGATGGTGCATTTGCTGGAAGCTGTTTGGGTTTGTGTTTAAACAGACATGGTTTCACATGAGACTTTATGAAGCAGGTGATGTTTATTTTATGTATTTAATCTTTATTTATCCAAGTAGGATACCTAAGAACAAATTTTTATTTAGCAAGAGAGCACGGCTTGTTAAGGACACACAAGTGCACTAGAGCCTTGTATGGGCCTTGGGACCCATCAGGCCCCAACCTTCTCCACTTACAGTCATAACACCAGCTAATGCTGCAGGTAATGCTGCAGCATTAGCCGGAGCGTTAGCTGGAGTGTTGGCTAGCTGTCTTCTTTGTGACAGAAAAAGCGACAGAAAAAGGTGGAGTGAAATTAGAGAAGCTTTTTGACTTTTTGTCAAAGGCAACTCGTTGTGATGTTAGCTTAGCCGCTATGCTCACTTCTGTTGAGTTCTTTGCCTCAACGACAGGCTTGTGATGGAGCCGTATTTAAGTGCATAGATGCTCTTTAGCGCTGGAGATAATATTCATAACCTGCCAAAGATCAGCTCTTAAACCATCATTCACGCATTAGGAACAAATCTAACTGCAGACTGGTGCAGAACGTCAAGCTGACTCAAGCAGATGAAAACATATCAATAATCACATGGAAAAAGGATGATCATGAGTTCTACAGTCAGCCTGACACACTAAATTAAAACACATGATCTTTAAAGTTTGGAGTTATTGTCAGATCAAAGTCAGCAGCATATTCTTTGAATCATGAGAATAAAATGAGGAAGTTTCATTACAGACAAACAGAATCAGAGGAGGGACAAAGATAAAAACTGTATCATCAGCATATATGAATATAGTCACCCTATGATGGATTGCTTTCTGTGTTATTTATATCAAGGCACAGAAGAGTGAGACCTAAAATAAAGCTTTGTGGTTCACCCTTAGTGACCAGGAGTGGGTGTGACGGAATTTAAACACTCCACATAATGAGAGAATCGCTGGTCTGCTGGGATGGAGAGACGCTGCAGAGAGAAAATGTGTAACGGGACTGATGAGTTTGAGCTCGGTGGCAATTAGAGAGACAAAATGGAGTTTCTAATGTTAACGAGCTTAGCCCTCCACTTCTCATCAGCGATTAGTACTGCTGGAGTTTAACCCACATAATGCAGGAAAGAAAAACAAACCTGGCATTGCAACTTTGAGAAACAAAATGTTCAAATATGCCATTATGTAGGCAGCCATATGAAAAATCATCTTATGATATTGCAGTGCGTTTGTAAAGTCCGCGGCAGTGTCAACGTATTACTAGAATCTGTAAAGCTCCCTTGCTTTCAGTTACAACATGTTTTACATATATTTGATAACTGGGTTTGCACGTTAATATTGTCTGCAGGCGTTCTGTTTGAATAAATATTGTTATCGCAGCACAGGTTGTGGTTAGACGCTGTGGCGCTGACGTTAAGAGAGAACTTGAATGTCAGTACAAACAGCAGTACTGTGAGTTCAGAAAGTATTTTGTCAGAGAAATCAAGAAAGCAACACGACAAACCTCTATCAATATGTGAATCATTATTCCAGTATTGTTCAGAAAAATCAGTAAGACATCTACAATTCCTTTGCAGGGCTGAGAGCACAGCGTGAACCACATTCTCACACCCCTAAAGACATTTTTGGGGGTTCAGGTCTCATGCAATGACACTGAGCAAAGATGGTGGATGCTACATGTTTAATATCTGCTTAAATGTAGAATACTGCCATTGGATCATGCCAGAATTTGATCCAGCTGCTTTTAAGTTCATATTCTGCTGCTACATCTTAGCTACTCTGCAGCATCGCAAAAGTGTGGATGTGCATCAGGGTTACAAACGGGAAGGTTTGGTTTAGGTCGAAGATTATATTTGGTTAAATTTAGGTTAAAACAGTAGAAATGTTTATGTTAAAGGACCATACCAGCTATTTTGCATGTCTGAGCCTAATATATTCAATTTTCATACATGTTACGTTACTGACAATCATTTCCCAAAGGATAAAACTGTATTTCAGCTTTCCTGATATTTTGCAAAATCTCTTAATATTTCAAAATCAAATATTCAAGTGATACACCCACCTTAGTTACACAAAATTATGAAGTCACAGTCATTTAAATGTTTAGATAAACGCAGGTCTTCTTTTGGGACTATATTCCCCAGACATACATTCACTCCACGCTTTTTATTGCTTTTAAACGCTAAAATTACTAAACTTCTAAAAAAAAAAAAACCTGAATACACGTCTTGTTGGTGATGATGGATTACCTATCCCAAGAACATTTCAAGTATCAACAAGTTGATTTTAATAGTGTACCAGAATGAACTGAAACCAATGGAGGTCTGGAAGAAAATTTTAATTCACCGTTCAGTAGTATGCTTTGGGAAATGATTGTCAGTAACGTTACATGTATGAAAACTGAATATATTAGGCTCAAACATGCAAAGTGGTGGTATGGTCCTTTAAGATTAGAGCTAGTTCAGGTTTGGAGAGGAAAGGCTAGGCAGTAAATTTGTTCTCATACCATTTTGAGTGGGACTGGGTTTGGACATGCAGATGGAATGTTTCCCTCCCTCCACATCCTGCAGGGATCCACTGTAGGAAGAGAAGTGAATGAGTCAGAAAAATATACCCTAAAAATATAAAACACTTACGGTACCATAAGCGTCAGCAAACCACAGAACTAAAAATTAAAAATAATTTTAATTATTTTTAATTTTAAAAAATTCCATTACGTAGTAATGGAATACAGCAGTATGCCATTACTACGTAACCCCACCTCTTGATATTTATGTTTATAGTTTATATGTAGTGGTTTATATTTATATATAGTCTCCCACCACACATCAGAACTGCTGGCTCAGTCTCCAGTTTTAAATCTTTCAAGCCTATTTTTATCCATTGGCTTTTCTGACTGACAAATTGCTGTTTGCTGCTCAAGTCCTTTGGTTTTGTAGTATAATTAAGCACATTTTATTCCTGATTTTATTTATCTTTTACCTAATTAAAAGCCCTGGTTTGTTTTTATTTTTTAATTTATTCCTTTTTTATGCTTTGTATTTTTTTTTTTTTTTAAAGCGAATCACTTTTGGTTTTTATGTTATAGTTTGATATCTTATGAAGATTGCTTTTACTTGGCTCCTCGAAGTGTGTAAAATGACATTTTTAATTTACTTTTGGGACATCCTATGCATTTTATTTTATTTTCTCTTTTCTGGAAAGTGCTTTGTTCTCTTGGTGGAAAAGTTCTTTATAAATAAAATTATTATGGTGATGACGGTGACTAGAGCTGCTGCAGTACAACACCTTTTAGTCAAAACTAGAATACATCTCAGAACCACTAAATGCTTTGAGCCCACAAAGTGACTCACTGTGAAAATTACAGGAAGCTTCCATCTCTGAGGGGAACAGAAATCACCAACCACATTACAGAAACACAAATCTGCATGAATGCAAAATGTATGAAAATATCTCAAAGCCGTACTTGAGTAAAAGTTGAGATACGTCATTTAAAAAATTACTTTGTTACAAGTAAAAATTTAGCCATTAGGAAAAAAGTAAAAGTAATGAAGGAGCCATTATTCATTTTATGTAAGTATCAAAAGTATTATTTTGATAATTAAGTATTGAAACGACAGTAAAATAGGGCCTTTCTGGAGTTTGATTGCAAAATTAAACTCAACCTGTAGTTTTGAGGGCAGCAGGACTCAAACATCTCCTGAACAGGGAAGTCACAACAGTAACTCAGCTTCTTAACTACAGGAATAAAAAAACGGTTAAACTTCTTTAACTAACACACACATTTAACTGGCAGATTTACACAATACCACTCAAATTACAACACGCAGCAAGATACACACATAAACATGAGTATAAAAAACAACATTTCCTCATGGCTTTATACAGAGACAAGTCCCATCGCTGCTGAAGCGAAAAACACATGAATGAATTTATCGTCTGATTCGTGCAGTTGTCTGCCGCAGTGTGAGGAAATTATTGATCTTCCATCTCTGTCAATACAAGCCATGTGACACCAATAACGTACCGTACACTTACTGTCTGCTGACTCTGCTTATGGAGAATTTATTTAATAAATTTATTTTGTAGCAAGTAACAAACTTGTACTTGTCCAGAGTAAGGGTATTTATTTTATTTTGAAAAATATTTTCATAAATAAAACGTTTATGAAAATATAGTCAAGTAAAGTACAGATACAAAAATACTTCAGTACTGGAACAAAGTATTTTTTACTTCACTGCTACAGAGTACTGATGGAAGTGCTGCAGTCCTACAGCTCACATGGAAAATCGTCTTTTGCCGCGTATCGACTGTAAATTAACATGTTTTTACTGCTTCTTTACACCAATTCTAAAATCTGTCGCAGACTGGTTTAGACTGACGGGATATGAAATCAACTGCTAACAAAATAATCAGTGTTACATTTTGATTACAAAATGTTCAATGCTGCTGTCAATTTCAGCCATCGATACCCCTTTTCGTAGAATACGGTCAGAAAACCTCAGTTTCCGGCTTTTCAGAAATAAGGAAGACTTCAGTTCTCCATACAGATGAAACAATACACATTAAACAGACCAAAGCACGATTCCAATGTGCTTTCAGAGAGATGAAGCTATTAAACCAGCAGACGGTGAAACAACAGCATGGCTTTTGATCAGCTGACGTGATCCAGCTGATCAGATGCCAAATCTCTCAGCTGACATCTCAGTTAAACTCACGATGCCTCCTTGCCAAATCAGATGATCTAGTTAAATACTCTAAAGCCACAACCTTTGCACAGGAGTTTACAGAACAATCCACACGACACCTCATAACTCTGTCATAACTCTGTCATAGTCATAGCTTCATGCTTAGGGAAATGACTGACATCCCCAGCACAGAACAAAGGACAGTGTTTCCCACAGGTTGAAAATGTACTTGTGGTGGGCAGGCATGCCATGTATCCAAGGCGCCCCCTCCCGATCCTATTATATTCTCTCAAATAGAAATATACAAAAATAGAAATACATTGCGGTTCATCTTCTCCCAGTGTGTGCATGTCAGTGTGTGTGTGACAGCAGTGTCACAGTGTATCTAACTATAAATCCAGAAATCTCTGTCTGTGGCACCATTATCTCTAGAACCTGGCACTGTATGAAGTTGAAATTTCAGCAGGTTTATTGCTCAGGATCTAAGGACGTACAGTGTCACCTGTGAAGTTGTTTGGATGAATGGGTCTCGGTAAAAAAGTGAAACATAGTAGTAGTAAAAATTAGTCCCTGCGAGGCAAGATACGCTTCGGGTGCGGCAGCAGGTGGCAGCATGTGCTCCACTCCACCGCCACTTATGGCAGGCTGTAGCGCACACCATAAAACAGACACGAACAGCCACGTTTTGAACATGTACTGCACAATTTTTTTTTTTTAAAGGCTTCCGTCTACCTTCCATCCCGTGATTCAGATTTTATCTTACGATCTACCTGGACGAGCCGCCCAATGTATGGGAAACACTGCCACAGATTTTTCATCCAAACAACTTCACGTGACACTGCACATCCTTGGGTCCTGAGCAATAAACCTGCTGAATATCAACTTCATACAGTGCCGGGTTCTAGAGATGTTGGTGCCACAGAGAGAGATTTCTGTCTTTATAGTTAGATGTTGATTGTGTGTTGAAATGAAATATACATGTCGTGGTTCATCTTCTTCCTGTGTGCACGTTTGTGTGTGTGACAGCAGTGTTGTATTGTTTTTAAGGCTGGGTTATCCCGTGATACCTGGGCAGGCCACCCAAGTAAAGCCTATGTATGGAAACACTGAACTGAATGACACTGTGTTTTCATTGTGTAGGTTTCTTTTACTCAGATTGACTCTTCCATTGAATTATTTTCCTGGTAACATAAACAGTTCTTACAAAGTGAGCTTTTCACAATGTTAACACAACAACTGAAACAGGAAACTCACACTTGACAAACTGTTCAGCACATAGTATCTAGATTTCCTCTTACTGAATAGTTCCTGAAAGTAGAGCAGGTTACAGGCTGACCTAGTAAAACCTGCCAGTTTTTTGAGATGCCTCTATTTCTATGCGGACCATCTAATATTGCGAAAGAGAGGAGATTCTTGATCACTGCATATTTCTGTTTTTCCTTTTTCCTGTTATTGCCCAGTTTTATGAGCAGAAGCTTAATACCGTGACAACAGATTGGCAAGTGTGTCACAGTGTGATCAGCTGGTATACAACAGTTTTCAAGTGTGTGTCCAGGAGGAAGGAAGGGCACATGCAGCTACAACCACTCTATCTCACACACACACACACACGTTTGTCTGCGATTACAGTTTATGTTGTCCCATTTCTCTCTCTCTCTCTCTCTCTCTCTAATTCAATTCAAAGGGCTTTTTTGGCATGAAAGTTTAAACAAATAATATTGCCAAAGCATCGGAATATACAATAAATAATATACAATAATATAATATTATGGTTGAGCTTGACAGTATGTATTTGATTCATATATATTAATTATATATAGTATGTACAGTATATGCATGAGTGTGCTGTGTGTGTTCAGGTCATTCACTCTCTCTTTCAGGTTGTGGCATGCTGATAGATACTGGGCAGCAACATCTGCTCTATCTCCTTCTCCTAGGAGTATTTTTTAATTTGGAGACTCATTGAGCTCTCTGAAGTCTGGGATTACAGAGGTGAACTTGTTAAAGTAAATGTTCCTTATTTCATTGGATGTTTTACATTGTAGGAGGAAGTGTATCTCTGTGTCAACCTCATCTGTCCAACAGTGACTACATATTCTGTTTGCTTTTGGTTGCCATGATTTTTTGTGTCTTCCTTTTTCATTGCTAGTTTGTGGTCACTGAGTCTGTACTAGGTTATGATGTGTCTCTGCTTTATCTCTGACAGTAAAGAGATAGTAAAGAGTTCATTCTCTCCCTCTCTCTCTCTTATAAAGCTCAGACATGTTTTGTTGGTGGGTGCACATACGTACCTGCATCCCGCTTATAGCACCAATTATAAATTTCATAGAAAAGGATTCTTAAAATCTCAATCCTTTTTGGATGATGTGTTTTTGATTGTATTGTTTTATCCTGTTTAATTTTTATTCTTGTTCTGTTTTATTATTTTCTAAATGTTGTTTTGTACTATTTTTATTGTGTAATTTTAAGGTATTATGTTTCTTCCTTTTATTTCATTCTTCATTTTGTTTTATGTAAAGCACTTTGTGACTACAGTCTGTGAAAAGTGTTGTACACCATATATACTCGTATATAAGCCGACCCCCTGATGTTGCTCCATCAATTTATTTGTTTAGCAAATTACCTGTTTTCCTGGGTATTATCATAGTATTCACGTGATTTCCGAAGATAATCCATGTACTGGTAAACATGATATTTATTTCAGCAGCTTATTACCGTAACTGACCAATCACAGCAGAGCTTACTGGCCGCCGCAAAATGTGCTGATAAGATGTTTAGTCAGGAAATATCTCATTCTAAGGTATGATTTAAACTATTTTCCATGGGTAGTGGTAATGGGTAGTATTTACACCCCTGGAAATTTCCTTCTCTGGGATCAAATTTGAATTTCTCGTATTTAAGCCGACCTCCCCCCCCCCAAATTTGCTTTGTGAAATTTGGTAATAAAAACTTGGCTTATACTTGAGTATATACGGTAAATAAAGTTATTATTATTATTATTATTATTATTAAAAATCATTTTGTTGTTACGTCTTAGTTTCATTAGCAATATAAGCTTGACTGTTGAGCAGTTTTTTGTGTTTGTTTGTTTGTATATTGGTTTAGAATAAAGTATAAACCACAGTCTTACGATGTATTAGAGGAGCAGTGGGTGCCGTTCCAGCCGCAGTACGGATCTCGAGCCAGAATACACTCCTCACACCTGTCTCCATAGCGGTCACAGTTCCCCACATCCACCTGGACCACTTCACTGCTGGAGCTGACATACAGCTTCCTCTGTGACAAGAGCGAGCATGTTGCTATGCTGATGTTTTGGGCCAAATGCTGACCTTATTTTTATTTAAAAAGAAATATTTTAGGGAAAAAAATGTTGTACTTCATCCAAATATCCACAGTTGTACTGTATACTTTACATTATTTTCTAAAAGTGGCTGTCGCTTTCTTACTTACATTTACATCTTACATTGGAGCAAAACTCACTTTAAAGGACCATACCACCCATTTTGCAGGTTAGAGCCTAATATATTCAATTTTCATACACGTAACGTTACTGACAGTCATTTCCCAAAGGATAAAACCATATTTCAGGTTTCCTGATATTTTGCAAAATCTCTTAATCTTTCAAAATCAAATATTCAAGTGATACACCCACCTTAAAAATCCATGTTTCTCCTGCTAACAATTATGCAAAATTATGAAGTCATGGTCGTCAAAATTTTGCAATAAACGCAGGTCTTCTTTTGGGACTATATTCCCCGGTGGAGACATACATTCACTCTGCGCCTTTTATTGCGTTTAAATGCTAAAATTACGAAACGTTGGAAAAAAAACCCTGAATATACGTGTTGTTCCCGATAATGGATTACCTATCTGAAGAAAGTTTCAAGTATCAACAAGTTCATTTTAATAGCGTACCAGAATGAAGTCAAACCAGTGGAGGTCTGGAAGGTAGGAAATTTTTTTTTAAATTCACTGTTCCAGTAGTATGCTTTGGGAAATGATTGTCAGTAACGTTACATGTATGAAAATTTAGGATTAGGCTCAAACGTGCAAAATGGGTGGTATGGTCCTTTAAGCATTATTGTCATGTGAGTGAAACGCTCGCATGCTGAGTGGGAGTGAATGGGGAGGAATGGGTGTAGGTTGTCTGGCTCACAGTAGAGGGATGAAGGGTCATGCTGAGGATTTGAGCTCGGTGGGCAAAAGGCCAATACTCAGCGATCACAAACTGAGTCTTGTTCTCCATCAGTTTGTGAACGGCTCCATTCTCTGTCCAAAGATAATACACAGACAGACAAGAAGAGGATGACAATCTGAACATTGTGCAAACATATTTACTCATTCACCCAACCACCTACACACACACATTCTCTCATGTAGCTCATGTTTCATTACCTCATATGACTGTTCCAGAAAATCTTATCAAATGTTTGACTCTGTTATTTCATTCTTAGACACCCAGTTTCACCTAAACCTTAACTTCACTATCACTGCTACACCTGATACAGATATAACACGATAGATATCATGCATACTTCATTTTCCTTTGTATGTCAGTGAGTCAGTTCAACCCACCTTTGTCATGTGGGGTATATGATGTTTCTAGAGACTCCTAGCCAAGTTTTTATACCGTATTCTCTTTAAAAACAGCCTAAGGTTTTTGTTTTTTTGCTCTTATTATTTTTTTAAGAACAGTCATCCAGTCCAAAGTGCAAACAAAGGGTAATTCTCAAAATTCCACCAAGTCATATGAGCTAAAACATAAATCCAAAAACTTCCTTCTCACAGCATGATTCCTTATTATAAGTTTCTGTACTTTGGCTGGGCTTAAAAGAAACCAAACCACAAACCATAACTTAAGGCCTAAAAACAGGACATCTGGAGGTCAATCCCTCGCTGAGTCACAACAAAGACCTGATCCCTCTGCGTTTTGTGTAGCTTTTAAGAGGCCGAGTAAGTGCAGTTTGGCATCTTTTCCAGTGAGGCGGCGCTTCAATTTTGGGAGTTTTGGTTTTGTGAAACAGAGTTACAGTAGGCCACTGCATTTCTGATTGTCATTCCAATCACAAGTGACAATAAAACTGGGAGGTAAGCCTCTGTGGTGCGTCAGAATTGATGTTGGGACTGGCAATTCATTTGGAATTATGTTTCTGCACCACAGTCCAAAAACACTGCATAGCAGTCCAGGTCTAATATAATCCATTATAACAGCGCGGCTGTTCTACAGGTGCTGATTTAACTCTGTGGTCATTTTTGAGTTCCTGGTGTTGTAATACTTTATAGGACCATACCAGCCATTTTGCATGTTAGAGCCTAATACTGTATATTCAGTTTTCATACATGTAACGTTACTGACAATCATTTCCCAAAGCATACTACTGGAACGGTGAATTA
Source organism: Lucifuga dentata (assembly GCA_014773175.1). Lineage (NCBI taxonomy): Eukaryota > Metazoa > Chordata > Actinopteri > Ophidiiformes > Bythitidae > Lucifuga > Lucifuga dentata. The sequence continues at coordinate 70,363 of VXCM01004212.1, forward strand.
AAAAACATTTCCTGCCTTCCAGACCTCCATTGGTTTCAGTTCATTCTGCTATTAAAATCAACTTGTTGATACTTGAAACGTTCTTGGGATAGGTAATCCATCTTCGCCAACAAGTTTTCAGGGATTTTGTTTAGAAATTACATAATTTTAGCATTTAAGTGCAATAAAAAGCGCAGAGTGAATGTATGTCTCCACCGGGGAATANTAATTTTAGCATTTAAGTGCAATAAAAAGCGCAGAGTGAATGTATGTCTCCACCGGGGAATATAATTCCAAAAGAAGACCTGTGTTTATGGAAAAATTTAAACGACCATGACTTCATAATTTTGCGTAATTATTAGCAGGCAGAACATTGATTTTTAAGGTGGGTGTATCGCTTGAATATTTGATTTTGAAAGATTAAAAGATTTTGTAAAATATCAGGAAAGCTGAAATATGGTTTCATCCTTTGGGAAATGATTGTCAATAACGTATGAAAATTGAATATATTAGGCTCAAACATGCAAAATGGTCGGTATGGTCCTTTAATTGTATTAAAAGATGCTTCCCTTTACATACATGATGCAGAGCATATTGAATATTAACACCTCTTAAAAGTGTCAACAAAACCTGAACATTAGAAGCTACATACTTTGCTTTATTGGATTGTATTACACTGTACCATAATAAGCTGTTTACTGATTCTAACTGGTGTCAAATTCTTTTTTTTCCTACTTTCATCACCATGTTACTCACGTAGAGACAGAAAGAAGACTGTACGCTGATAGTTCTTAAACTGGAAACTGTCCACGCAGATGTGAGTGTAGTGGTGGTGACTAACAAGAAGTGGAGCAGAGTTGCTCAAAGGCTGCTTGACCCATTCCTCCATCTCCGAGTTTTCCGCCACCATCTTCAGAACTTCTAAAGGAACCTTTGTGCTGTCTGCAACGCACTGAAGAAAGAAGGCCAGTGGTTACAAGCCAATTAAGTTGTAGAACAGATATGATTCTACCTCTTCTCATACAAAAAAAGGCAAAAAAAAAAGCTGCAAAACACCTGCTTTTTTTTTTTAAGAATTAAAGGACCATGCCACCCATTTTGCATGTTTGAGCCTAATATATTCAATTCTCATACATGTTACGTGACTGACAATCATTTCCCAAAGGATAAAACTGTATTTCAGCCTTCCAGATATTTTGCAAAATCTCTTAATCTTTCAAAATCAAATATTCAAGTGATACACCCACCTTAAAAATCCATGTTTCTCCTGCTAATAGTTATGCTGCCTAATGAAGCCTTATGAAGTCATTTAATTTTTCCATAAACACAGGTCTTCTTTTGGGACTATATTCCCCGGTGGAGACATACATTCACTCCACGCTTTGTGTTGCGCTTAAAATGCTAAAATTACATAACTTCTAAAAAAAACCTGAATACACATCTTGTTGGTGATGATGGATTACTATCCCAAGAACGTTTACAGTATCAACAAGTTGATTTTAATAGCAGAATGAACTGAAACCAATGGAGGTCTGGAAGGTAGGAAAAACATTTTTAATTCACCGTTCCAGTAGTATGCTTTGGGAAATGATTGTCAGTAATGTTACGTGTATGAAAATTGAATATATTAGGCTCTAACTGGTATGCAACTGCTTTGCTGGTATCCAACTGGTATGGTCCTTTAACATAAGACTTACAGATCATTAAAACCTAATGTTGACATTGGGTTTTATTTATGGTATGTCCAGAAAACTATAGTTATGCTGTATTTTCATGACAGCAGTGACTTTAAAACTATTCAAGAATATGCAAAGAGCCTAATTTGAAAAGCCAAATATGGGAAATAATGATAAGTCATGTTTCAGTCAAGCTAAATGATATTCTCTATATACTATGCCACAGGTTTAATTTATTTATTTATTTATTTATTTTTATGCAGTAGCCATAACAACAAGCAAGAAATTCAAGTTTCATGTCAGGAATCATTTTGTCACTAGGCTTGTTATTATGTTTTTCACTTTGGATGTCACATACCACCCTCCCCCTTTTAGAGCTGTCTCTGCTTTCCTCTTTGAATCTGGAGGTTTTGAAGATGGCCTCAATTTCTTCTATTGTATAGGTACATACAGCAGTCATGCCCCTGAGAGAGAGAGGGACAGAGAGTCAGCAGGTCTACAAAGAGCCATCTACAGCAGAAAAGGCAGCAGACTGTTCTAAGGTCAGCAAAGACTTTAGTCCTGCTGTCAGGAAAAAAAACAGCAGAAGAGCTGAGCGGACAAAGCTGAAATTAGAATGAGGATGCGATATTGCTTCACGAAGCTGAAGAGGAAGCAAAACAAAAAGTTGTCAGTTCAAACAAGTTAAAACATAAGAGAGGACCAAGCAGTTCCATTATCATCAACATGCAGGGGATGTGATCTGTAACGGCTTCCATATTTGAGCCAAAGATTTCATTTACCCACCAACTGTCAGAATTACTTAAAGGCCTTACTGGTGATTTTGCATGTTTACACCAATTAAATATTACATACAGGTTACATTATTGACCTAACCATTTTTCAAATCATAAAACCATATTTTAGTTTTCCTGTTATTTTGCCAAATCCACTAAACTCTCAAAATCAAATGTTCAGGCAATACACCCTCCTTCAAATTCAGTGTTTCACTTTTTAACAATGTCTGAATGTAGAAGGCATGGCCGTTTTAATTTCTTCTCCTGAGACTATATTCCCTGGCAGCGACAAACCTTTTCTTCCATGTAACTCTGTGCTGGAACGTTGAATTAAGTAAAAATAAGAACAGCGTTTCATTTGCTGTAACAGATAATCTATCTCAATCATGGTTCAAGTCTCTAGTTAGCAGTCTGAAAGGTATAAAAAAACAAATCTAGACTGTGCCACTCCAGCAGTAAGCTTTGGAGAATGGTTGGCAGTAATGTAAAGGTGTATGTGGGTTGTATATATTGGGTTCAAACATGCAAGCTCGCTGGTATGGTCCTTTAACAAGCAACAAGTGAAAATTGGTAATCAGTCACATTTTGGAAGATATTTTGGAAAAAAAATTTTTTTTTTGATTACATGCTCAATTAAAGGTTCATGTGGGATTATTCCTTTTACTCTGATGTGATTGAAATGAGCAGTATTTGTACTTCAGTTGGTGATTACAATATTCTTTTTTTTACTTGCTTCAACAACTGAATGAACGCTACCATTCATTTCTGAAGAGTGCATAAACTCTGGTGTGGCGCCACTGCTCTGCATACACGGCCGTCACGTCTACCAGCTCAGAGTAATGCTGTCTGCTCAAAAAGTCTCCACAGAAGAGCCGGGCTTTCATCTCGGACGTCCAACTAAACTGCAGGTATAGCTTGGGTCCACCAACATCTGCCTAGAGCAACACACACCAACACAGTCAGTCAGTGTGGAAAACAATCCCAGTCTTTCCCATACAGAGGCTTTACTTAGGCGACCCGCCCACATTAATGAAGACCCGTCTAGGTTTCGTGGGACGACCCAGCCTTAAAAACTACAACTGGGACACGCCGTCACACACACTGACACGCACACACAACAGATGAACCACGATATCTATATTTCATTTCAATGCACATTAATCAACATCTAACTATAAAGACAGAAATCTCTGTCTGTGGCACNATTTCATTTCAATGCACATTAATCAACATCTAACTATAAAGACAGAAATCTCTGTCTGTGGCACCAGCATCTCTAGAACCCGGCATGTATGAAGTTGAAATTCAGCAGGTTCATTGCTCAGGACCCAAGGACGTGCAGCGTCACATGTGAAGTTGTTTGGATGAAAAATCTGTCAATCACAGGCCGCCCAAGTATGGGAAAATACATAGGCTCTACTTGGGCGGCCTGCCCAGGTAGATCGTAAGATAAAATCTGGGACGGAAGGTAGACCCAGCCAATGAACTAGTGCAGTGCCCATTGAAAATGTGCCTGTTCAGACCAGGCTGGACTTTATGGTGTGCGCTGCAGCCTGCCTTAAGTGGCTGGAGCGGAGCATATGCTGCCACCTGCTGCCATGCCCGGAGTGTATCCTGCAGCGCATGAAGCACAGCTCAATCCTAGAACGGCTCATCCAAACAACTTCGCACACAACACTGCACGTCCTTTGATCCTGAGCAATGAACCTGCCGAATTTCAACTTCATACGGTGCTGGGTTCTAGAGATGTTGGTGCCACAGACAGACAGAGATTTCTGCCTTTACAGTTAGATATTTTTATGTAAATCTTACCAAGCAAACCTGTGACACATAAGGCACCCACATACGGCTGTCCAAGGCTTTGTCTGTGTTTTTCTCCTTATAGAAGGCAAAAACTTTGTCCTGTAAGGAATCCTCTTCACGTCTGCTGATTACCATACCCACATAGTGCTGCTCTAGAGACAGACAGAGACAGAGACAGACAGACAGGTCTTTGATGAAACTTTATGATGGCAGTAACATATAACTAAGTCTGGACTGGCAGCACAGTGATAATAAATGTTTTTGTTATAAGTTCTAGGTTTAGAACCTAGACATGCAAATGTTTCAGGAGGCCACATCTGGTAGTTTTTTAAAACTACCTTGAATTAAAGGACATTATAAAAATCAAGACAAGTTGACAAAACCAGTTTGTTTGAATGAATGAATATACAGTGAATGCTCAACCACAAAAGACAATTATAGGAAACATGATGATAAAGGACACTAAGGCCGTTTTTTAAAATCCACTCCCCCTTTAATTAATCATTATGCTCATACCAATTCCATTGAATCCTGGTGTAACTCGGTTTTTCCCAAACTTGTGGATGCCAACGCTGCTGCTACTCCCAGAGTAGCTCATGTAGAGGTGTGTATGTCCTGCAGATTCTGCAAACACACACACACACACACACACACACACACACACACAAAAATCACAAGTTTTAAGATACATGTGCCATGGATCAGGGATTTGGCTGGACTGCCCTGCAGCCTCTCTGCCTCCATGGACCTGGCCTGATAAAGCATCATAGCATGCTCTTTGTTTGGTATCTGTAACAGTATGAAAATCAGCATGTGGATAACCACCACTGACTTGCTTGATATCATTTATCATTGAAAAAAAAAAAAAAGAAATACCATATGTATGTTTATTGGTTTTCATGCAGGTAACTTTGTGGAAGAAATTGCAGTCTGGTGGAACTCATAAGTATCAAACACTATCAGCTGTGTGCAAGAGGAAGGAAGTGACAAGTGCAAGATAATTAAAGATCCGTGAGCCCAGACACGTTTTAAATGTACAACTACTCTGCATTGACTAATATACTGTATTGTTCAATATGTTTTTCCCCATAAAAATGATTAATAAGTTACTAAAAAGACTTTAAAAGCACATTTACTCTTTCTCCCTCTCCGGGAATTCCAAATTCTTGAAAACACAAATATGATCACGTTCACTAGCACTGCTAATTACAGTCTGAGCATTATTAAGAGGGCTGCAAACTATATGTTTTTATAAGTATTAAAATGAACACCATAAGTTGAGGTAGGTTAATCTATATCTTAAAGTCAGAGTGAATCCAACAATGAAGACAAAGTAGATTGACCTTATTTTTTTATATATATATTTCTGGCCCTGAATATATATTTAATGGTGTGAAAAGTGCTCAAATAAGCAAAATGTGAAGTGGATAAGTAGTGCTGAAAACATGCTTAGGAAAACATGCCCCTGAATAAATAATGTTGGAAAAGTTTAAAGATTAAAAAAGCCTAAAGTTGTAGGTATTGCAGAAGACCGGCAAATCAAAACAGTTTCAAATGTGCAAAAACAATAAAAAAAACAAACAAACAAACAAACAAACAAAAAACTCACCAACAAGGACAGATGGTTCTCTTTCTTTTAAGATTAATTTTGCAAAGCTTGATTTGATGTTTTCCACATATTCAGGACTGGAGCACACAGATAGCTGCTTTGACATATCCTACAATGAAACAGGTTTGTTAATCCCAGTTAACACAACACACACTTATTCTTATTTGCTATACTGCATCACCGACAGACAATATTCAGCATTCTGTATCCCAGTCATTGTGAGTCTCTGTGGATTTTAATGTTTGTTATTTGTTCAGTGTTTTCTGTACTAAAAAACCCTTTGGTTAGCATTTTCTTTCCCACAACACCAATAAGGCTGTTAAAAATAAAAATAAAAATAAATAAAATAAATAAAAATAAGTGGTGGGTCAGTAATGACAGCAATGATAACCGCTGTGGTTCAACAGAAAACAGACATGGCAGTACTGGTGCAATGACTGATAAGTGATGTCTGTGACATTCAAAGCACAAACTCATTTTATTTAAAAGGATGTGTTGTTCACTCAATTATCTGGATAGCTTTGCTGAGTAAAATCCAGAAAATCCCCAAATCTAGAAAAGACCTAATGAATGTTTTAGTCAGCAAAGGTATCCAGATGACTCAGGAAACCTGCTTTTTGGAACAAGCCCAAAGCGAAGAGCTAATTTCAAGAATTTTGTCTGGGCGTCCTGCCATTTACAGTCATTTATTTGCAGACATGATGCAGTCTCCTACCAAATTACAGCACACGGTCTCCCTGCTATCGCTTCCACACAGAAACAGCTCGTCAGCCTCCGCCCTCTTGTGAAGAACAGTGATGTTATACTGACAAGCCTAAATGACAAAAACAAGAATTAAGGTTATATTTCAAGTATATTCAGTAATCACTCATGCTGCTATTAAGTCATGATTGTACTCACTTCTGATGGGACTCCATAGTCGACACACTCCTTCCATAACACTGTTCTTTCCACAGGAGCCTGTAGAGTAAAAATGAATGCAGGTATAAGAATTTTTCTCCTCTTCACATTGGATTCATGCTGTTGCATCTATAATTCTAATGTAGGCAGATGTTTGCCTCTCAAAATGGCCTAAACACTCCGGTCGTGCAGGTTTGGCTCAAGAGCCATTCATGTAGGGTAAATCTTGATAACTCAACTAATTTTAATACAGCTTAGCACCACCTTGTGAAGGTTTTGGGAGCTGAAGGTATAGAGTTGTCTCTTTCCAGCAGCTCTGATAACATCCGGCTGTCCTTCTGGGAGAACCCATATGGCCGTATTGTGTCCAGCCAAAAGTGACTTTATGATCGTTGTCTCTACAACAAAAAGACATATGAATGACAAACACATCCAGTAGTTCGATGTAGATTTAATTAAAAATTTGAAGATTAAGAAGGAAAAGCCACTTGACTACTGTTACCAGTCCAGGTTTGACTGACATTTTAAGTCAGAATTTGGCAGACTAGTTTGTTTTGACTGATTTTATTCTACCTGCTCCTTAACCCTAACCGTGATCCCTATCTCTATGCCACCAAACACATTTTACTTTGGTTCATATTATTTTACTGTTTTTCTGTATTTACTCATTGATGCTTACATCTGCTTACATCTCTGTCTGAATAGTTAAAGCCTCTTAGCATGTACAAGTATCAATATTAAAGCTGTCATTTAAACTACATAATATTACTATACTCCTATGAAACATAAAGGGTTTTATTGTGTTTACAGAGCTCTATAAGCTAGCTTACACTATCTTTAATACACTTGATAGTTCTTTAAATCCCCATACATAAACACTAGCATATAGTGGCTTTGTTGTTATTATCTTTGTGATTACTTTGAAAATTCCAGTAATACTTTTATAGTTACTTTAAGATACTCAGTAATAATATTACAGTAACTGGTGTGTGTGTGTGTGTGTGTGTGTGTGTGTGTGTGTGTACTGAGTTTAGTCATCTTTAAATTGTGTCAATGTCCCACATATTGTCACAGTAACATTCTTATATAGAGTATAACGTTTATAGAATAAATCTTAATACCGTATCTCAAAATAACAGGGATAGCCTACTCAAACTACTTTCGAAAAATAAACTGACAGGCTATGCCTATACATACAGTAGCTACTCTTTGTCCAAAATTAATCCTTAAATTCTTCAAAAGATTTTAGCATAACTTAGCTCGGTTTATTTAGCTCCTTTGCTAGCTTAAACAACATTCACCGCGTTAATTCGATGTCTGAATATTCATTTTAAAGGGAAAAAAGCGAAATGTTTCCTACCTCTGACTGTGAATACCATTCTTGGTAAATGCGTTGAGTTCGCCACTATCAAAATTCTAATGCATGAAAATAATAAAAAATATAATCTGAAAGTTAAATTTAACATTTTCTGAGAACTTTAGACAGATGTGTCTGAATACGTGGATCAATTTGAATCGACTGCATCTGCGCACTCCGGCGTGTGGTTCGGCTATTTCACAGATCTCTCCTCGTGTCCACCTGACACATTTCTAAATTTTCAGATTAAAATACCAGTATTAGTAATATTTTGTTTATTATAACACTTTCTTGCTGCAATTAAGCATTTTTAATATCAATAAAATAAATTTTAAAAATCTATAGCTTATTATCTGCGCTTTTGCTGAAGTGAGCAGCAGCATATACATGATAATGACGAAAACGTGTCAATTATTGGGATTATTATCGGCAGAGATTAGATGAAGACAACAGCAATTACTGTAACACGTGATGAACGTTTAACATAAAACACATATTACCCCTACAAACATATTGGTATGGACAATCCAGTTCTTTGATTTTGATAGGGACATGAAAGTACACACAGCTACATATGTATAGCTGTGTGTATACTTTCACATGTATGAATGGTTTAAAAAATGTGAAATATATATTGTATAATATATGTGTATGTATTTGTGTAATGTGTGTTTTATGTTGTCAATAGTGGATTTGGCCTTTCTTCGTTTTTCTACTGTTTTTCTAGAAGTCATAAAGAAAATATTTGTGTAATATGTGTCGCAGCAGCATGGATTTTGTCATCACCCATCCATCCATTCATCATCTATCTATCCATTGAGCCTCACCAACAATCTCCATTTTCATCAAGGTATGCAGAAATAAATCTTGATAAATAAATCTGGCCTGTAGTGCAGAGTTATACATTTAACACTGTATACCTTTTCAGTAAATCAATCCTGGTGAGTGAAGGAAAGATGACAAAGGCATTCTGAGCTCACACACTTNCCTTTTCAGTAAATCAATCCTGGTGAGTGAAGGAAAGATGACAAAGGCATTCTGAGCTCACACACTTTTATTCAAAATGAGCAACAAAGGGGAAAATTATGGGTTTTTTTAAACAGTGGTTAAAAAAAACAAAAACAAAACTACACTATCAAACTAGACTATCAATAAACTGTCAGTGAACAATGTAAATTGTGTATTTTGCAAATACAGTATATTTTCATGTCTAAGTTTGTTTAAAAGTTGAACTTTACAATCATCTAACAAACTAAAGTATTAATAAACAAGCCATCAATGAACAATCTAAAATGTATATATTTTATAAATACAATATATTTTCTAACTTTCCTTACAAATTGTGGCTTATCTAATACTGTCAATATACTAGCAATGTAGAAATACCACACATATATATGAATTTTTCTTTAATATTCACACTACAGGCTACAAGTTTGAGGCCACCCCGAGATATCTTGAAAAAAAAAACAAAAACAAAAAAAACATTAATACACTGTTTGGTGTACAATTTATTGCACAGGAAAGGATAAATATCTGAAATAAATGTAACTAATTAGATTTCAAGAAGAATTAGTCAACCAGAGCACATTATGTAGCCACTGGCTATAGAAACGATTTTTAATGAAGACATGCCCGGTCTGTATTAGTGCACTGGCACTCCAGTTGTGTTCCAACTCCCTGTTGATGTGATTTAACATTGTATTCAACAGCTGCTGTCTGCCTTCTCCCACACCATTTGCTCATGCTAAATCTGGGGGTGGCCTCAAACTTCTGGCTTGTAGTGTAGATTTATATATACATTTAATCTTAAAATTAAATCTAAAAGTGTGTAATTATTTGTTTACTTGTTTATGTTTTAGTTATTGTTTATTTATTTAGGCCTATTTGTCTTTCTTTTTGATGTGGCTGATGGAGGATAGCTGAATGGCAGGCTGGATGGCGTAATGGCGTACGTATCGGGACAGGGTGCATAGGCAGACGCTGGCAGGCAGACTGACTGACTGCTGGAAAGCCGGATGCTGGAGTCAGATGAGCAGCTGAGGGGGTGGATGCTGTAGGTGGCTGGGTGGATGCTGCTGCTGCTGCTGCTGCAGCATCAGAAGGATTCTGGTTCACTGTGGAGAGATGATGAAATACTGAGAATCAGAACTGGCATAAGGCCGCCACATTAGTATGTTGTTACGATGAAGTCAAGCTAACTTCCACATTTTTTTTTTTTTATGAGAAAGATGAACCTTCAGAACTGCACTGGTCATTTAGCTCTCATTTCTCTTTGGTTTCTATCCATTTAAACAGGTTGAAGAGATGATTACACAAGGATAAAACTATAAATACATACATGAACCAGCTTGCTCTCTCTACAAGCTTCAGACATGAAGCGGCTTCTACAAACCAGAAAGGCTCAACAACGAAAAAACTGACAGTATTACTGACAAAAAGAGACAAACAAAGAACTTTATAACCGTCAGCTGTCAAGTCAGTGCTCAGTACATAGGCTCCATTTGGAGCGCCATCTTGTGGCCAATAATAGAAACATCTTCCATCTTTACCCACAAAACTTTGCCTGCCCTCTGTTACTTTCATTTCAGCTTTTCCAATTTCAGCTGCAAAGACAACACAACAAAAACTTATTTTATGTGAGC